>CM055272.1:69306581-69402302 GCA_029237695.1 Conchocele bisecta | reverse complement strand
CCATATATGGTGTACAGCTGTAAGATTGGATTGCCACCATAATGTTGCCAATATCCTACAGCTGTTGGTTGTGTAAGCCATATACGGTGTACAGCTGTAGAGGATTGCCACCATATGTATGCAATATCCTACAGCTGTGGGTGGGTTGTAATTCATATAAAGTGCCCCACTGTAGAGGATGGCCACCATAATGCAGGCAATATCATACAGCTGTGTGTTGTGTATGTCATATAAGGTGTCCAGCTGTAAGAAGATTCCACCATATGCCAGGCCAATATCATCCTACAGTGGGTTGAGTAAGCCATATAATGTGCCCCGCTGTAGAGGATTGCCACCTAATGTAGGCAATATCATACAGCTGTGGGTTGTGCAAGTCATATAATGTGCCCCGCTGTAGAGGATTTACCCCACCACCAATGCAGGCAATATCCTACAGTGGTTTTTGAGTAAGCCATATAATGTGCCCCGCTGTAGAGGATTGCCACCATAATGTAGGCAATATCATAACAGCTGTGGGTTTGTGCAAGTCATATAATTTGCCCCGCTGTAGAGGATTGCCACCATACTAGGCAATATCATACAGCTGTGTGTTGTGTTAAGCCAAATAAAAGAAAGCCCCCACCCCGCTTGTAGAGAATTGCCACAACGCTGTAGAAGGATTGCCACCATATATAGGCAACATCCTACAGCTATGTGTTGTGTAAGCCATATACGGTGTACCTCTGTATATGATTGCCACCATATGTAGGCAATGTCCTACAGCTGTGGGTTGTGTAAGTCATATAAGGTGTCCCGCTGTAGAGGATTGCTACCATATGCATGATATGCAGGCAATATCCGACAGCTGTGGATGGATATCACGCACGTACAAAAAGAAGCGGTTGTTAACGTTGTTGTTGTTGTTGTTGTAGCATTCATGAATAATCATGAATATTCATGACTCATTAATATTCATGCCGCTGTAGGATATTGCCTCAAGACTCTACCCACAAGCTTATGCTTATAGCTATACATGTTATATCTACAGTGAACTAATTACGTTTATTTTCCCAATGGCGTTTCTTAATCTGTTAATAATTTCTCTAACGAATAATTGCTGTAACGTGACACCCGTTTCCCATAATTACCATGATTACCATGATTACTAAAGCGAAAGTAGGGTTACAATTATGCGTATGCGCATGCGCAATTAAGCGGTAGCGGCTACTTTCATTTCCAGAAACAAGTTCGGGCAACCATGGTGAAGAATGAGGAAGTTTTATGCCATATATTTGCATAGTGACAGTTACGAAACAGTTCTAATTTTCAATTAATATGCATGTTTAAAGATTATAAACAACAATCGCATCAGTGACTCCAACCGCTTCAAGATGGCTGATAGGTAACGCGGGTTTGATATTTTGCAACAGTTCGCACAGGCTCTGTTTCGGACCAGGTTGATATTCCGCCAACAATAGATTGAATTAAACAGAAAATACCATGTTTGTGTCTTTTTGGCACAATGCATGTAAAGGCGTTGGAATTCAGTGGCGTGGCCACGTTCTTTCAGAAGGGGTGCAAGTAATTGGAACGGTGCAGGAGCATGAGCATCCTTTTCCAGAAAAATTAAATTTTCTCAATTATGGTCATTTTAAAGCTATAGTATACTGTAACCGGATAGGGGAAATGGAACGCAAAAAATGTGCACCGACCGGGGATCGAACCCGGGACCTTCCCAATACCAGCGGGACGCGCTAACCAACTGCGCTACCGGAGCACGATGCTCTCGATCGGTATATTTATATCCACATTCAACTCATGATTACACATGGTACCATTTCCGTTACACTCCTCCCCCGTTATCTTTGAGTTTCGTCAATTACGAAGAAACTCACCCCAAGTTCACCCCTCTAGAGAGCCCACCGACACTCATGAGGGTTGGACGAGCCCCCAAATGTAACCGGATAGGGGAAATGCAACGGAAAAAATGTGCACCGACCGGGGATCGAACCCGAGACCTTCCCAATACCAGTGGGACGTGCTAACCAACTGCGCTACCGGAGCACGATGCTCTCGATCGGTATATTTATATCCACATTCAACTCATGATTACACATGGTACCATTTCCGTTACACATGATAACATGGAACATTGACAGAGATGTTGTCATGTATATAGCTAGTTCTATGTGATAGAACGGCGGCAAATCTATTTTTGCAATCTGTTATTCACTTTATTTACACACCAATCAGTAACAACAACAAACAAAAAGTTGCTGAGATTTTGTCACACAGAACAGTATATAGCTCAGGCCCGTAGCCAAATCTGTTTCAAGGGGATGTCATTTCGAAGGCCCAAGGTCTTACTGTGACCTTCCTTACCCGATTTTTAAAAAGAAATTTGCTAAAAAAGTGGACCTCGAGGCTGGGTGGGGGGGGGGGGGGGTCGTCCGTCGTCGAGGACCACTGCTCGACTGCTACGCCTGAGCTGGACATTTTCTGCTTAATTTATCATTTTATAGGCAACAGGTTGCACTATATTCGCTACACCATTCTACACAGTAAAAATGTGCGTAATATCATTTACACTTCGCACATTAAAATATAGAAAAAACCTGCAGGTTTCCAAATGTGCTTTTGAAGCGTTTTTTTGAGACTGCTCCATCATAACTGTTATGTAATGCAGTGCAATGAAATGTAATTAGAGTTATGTACTCAGAACTATCATGTTTAGTGACGTCATGTACTATCACATAATTATACCCCCCGCAACGAGTTGTGGGGGGGTATACTGGAGTCAGGTTGTCCATACCCGTCCCGTCCGCCCTGACGGTACTATACTTATGTGGCTAGCCCCACAGGGTTATGGACTTAGTAAAGGTTAGGGTTGGTTACAATTAGCCACCTAAAAATTCCTTTTATGTGGCTAAAAATAGTACCAGTAAAAAAAGAACGTCCGTCCGTCCGTCCATGCGTCCGTAAACTTAACATCAGAGAAATATTGTTATAACTTCTATTTTCCTTCATCTAAAATGCTTGATATTTCACACATGCATTCCTGTAAGGCTCTACTACCATGCTGTGCCAAATCCACGACCGTCCAACAACTCATTGCAGATCCCAAGGTCAAGGTCAAATACTTAGTCCGTAAACTTAACATCAGAGAAATATTGTTATAACTTCTATTTCCTTCATCTAAAATGCTTAATATTTCACACATGCATTCCCGTAAGGCTCTACTACCCATGCTGTGCCAAATCCACGACCGTCCAACCCCTGCAGATCCCAAGGTCAAGGTCAAATACTTAGTCTCTTTACAAAACTTTTAACATCAGAGAAATACAGTATTGTTATACTTCTATTTCCTTCATCTAAAAATGCATAATATTTCACACATGCATTCCTGTAAGGCTCTACTACCATGCTGTGCCAAATCCACGACCGTTCAACCCCCGCAAAACGGCTGATCCCAAGGTCAAGGTGGTCAAATACTTAGTCTCTTTACAAAACTTAACATCAGAGAAATATTGTTCTAACTTTTATTTCCTTCATCTAAAATTCTTAATATTTCACACATGCATTCCTGTATGGCTCTAATACCATGCTGTGCCAAATTCACGACCGTCCAACTCCCGCTGATCCCAATGTCAAGGTCAAATACTTAACATCAGAGAAATAAGTTATAACTTCTATTTCCTTCTTTGAAAATTCTTATTATTTCACTTGTGCATTCCTCTAAGGTTTGTACTATCATGCTGTGACAAATCTACGACTGTCCAACCCCCCGCTGATCCCAAGGTCAAGGTCAGATACTTAGTCTCTTTACAAAACTTAACATCAGAGAAATATGTTATAACTTCTATTTCTTTCATTGAAAATTTTAATATTTCATATGCTGTGACAAATCCCCGCTGATCTCGAGGTCAACGTCACATACATACCGTATAAGCTCGAATTAACGCCCTATAATGCCAAATGCCCCCCCCCCCCCCCCCCCCCCCAAATAAAAAAAAAAAAAAAAAAAACAAAAACAATTTACCAATGACCGCCAATTTCAAACACAAATAATCCTTAAATCCTTATTTGTGTTTGAAATTGGCGGTCCTTGGTAATTTTTTATTTTATTTTTTTTTTTACATGCTAATAAACGCCCGCCTTTTGTAAAATGTAACGCCTCCGGGGGCGTTAATTCGAGGTTATACGGTAGTCTCTTTACAAAACTTAACATCAGGGAAATCGGTTATAACTTCTATTTCCTTGCTCGGATCTGCTTCACATTTCACACACTCATTGCTCCAATGGACCTCTACCACCCTGTGACAAATTCACGTTCATGCCGCTCGTGCTAATCCCAGAGTCAAGGTCACAAGCCCACATACTTGGAAATTTTTACATATTTTACGGGTACCTGGGCCCACGCGGGGGGTATTCCGTAAGCCTCGCTTACTGACCAATCTAGTTGTAGCTAGGGTATACAATGGTGTCGGCTAATTCTGTGCACCTAAGGCTTTCAAAACACATTTATATGGCATTACCATCTCCATATTCGGTCAAACTTTCCTGAATATGCAACGCAGTTCAAAAACGTTTGAAATGTCATAACGTTCAGGGTTTGACACTAACTTTTGGGCCAGGGATTCCGCAGCATGGACATCCCTATTGTTACATTATGTTGAATGGGATCTTATTGAAAATTCAGGGATTCCTCCTACAAAACAGGGATCCTCGGGATCCCGGGACACTGCGAGTGTCGACCCCTGACGTTCTGACGTCAGTAAGTGACGTAAATTGTGTGATGTATGACATCACATGCGTGTTTGCAACGTCACATTTGTTTCGGCTAATGCTGCGCATCTGGTAGTGTAAACAAAATAGCGAGCAGCATACTGGATCAGCATAGCAAAATTGGTATTAAACTTGAAGCTGAACTATCCAGTGACATCATGGCAGGTTAGTTTCTTCGTTTAACAGTTAATTTAGTAAATAAGACACCTATTCCATCAGTGGGGTCTGAGGATTTTACACATTTTGATTATATTCGGAATAACTTTTTACCAAACTATCGGAATGTGATAAAATTGTGCCACTGTGTAGCAATTAATCAGCTTGTTTATTCCAAAATTCACATAGTTTATTATGACGTACGCATGGCTAAATTTGACGTGAATTGCGCATTAGCCGATGCGCAGAATTAGCCGAAATGACAGTACCAGTATTCGTGCCCTTCACCATCCTCTCACCATTTGTCTCCCAGTTCCGGTATTTGTAGCTCTTAAATGTGATCAAATTTTAATTCCTCGTTCTCCCACACTTTGTACAGTCATGATTCGAATTGCCTTAATTCCTTCGATTTAACCACCTTTTTAGCTCGAAGAGCTTATGGCATACCCCTGGCGTCGTCCACAAACTTAACGTTGGGGTAAATGTCTTATAACTTCTGTTTCCTTTCATGGAACACCTTGTTATTTCATACATGCATTCCTCAGATGACCCTCTATCATGCTGTAGTAAATCCATGACCCACCACCCAACCCTTACCCCAAAGTCAAGGTCACAAACTTAGCACATTCATAAACTTAATGTTGGGGTAAATTTATTGTAACATCTGTTTCCTTTCATGGAACGCCTTGATATTTCATACATGCATTCCTCAGATGACCCTCTATTATGCTGTAGCAAATCCATGACCCACCACCCAACCCTTACCCCAGGGTCAAGGTCACAAACTTATCATGTTCATAAACTTAACGTTGGGGTAAATGTTGTGTAACTTCTTTTTGTTTACAGGGGATGCCTTCATATTTCATACATGCATTCATCTGATGACCCTCTATCATGCTGTAGCAAATCCACGATCCACTACCCAACGCTTACCCCAAGGCAGGGCTCCAGATTTGGAATTTGACATTGGGTACTGTTACTCCATACTTTTGAAATAAAATTGGGTATTCTCAATTTTCAATTGGGTATTTTAAAAACGTTACCCCATCAATTTTTTTTCAATTGAGTATTTCCATATTTTGATTACAAAAACCGATCGTACTAATTTATGTATTAATGGTACTGTTTTGTTCATATAATTAATTGAAGCAGTGTTATACTTACATGTGTATGGTAACACTGCTTCATTTACTTATAAGAACACAACAATGATTAGTTAAGTTTTCAATGATTCCAAGTACATATAAGTAACTGTTACTAGAGTAATTGGGCTTATGGCATTTGTGACCAGTGTAGTTCCGGATCTGCTAGCACACTTTCATACATGCATTCCTCAGATGACCCTCTATCATGCTGTGGCAAATCCACAACCCACCACCCAACCCTTACCCCAAGGTAAAGGTCACAAACTGAGCATGTTCATAAACTTAACGTTGGGGTAAATGTTGTGTAACTTCTGTTTCTTTACAGTGAATGCTTTTATATTTCATACATGCATTCATCTGATGATCCTCTATTGTGCTACAGTAAATCCATGACCCCCCACCCCTTTCCCCAAGATCAACATCATAAACTTAACATTGACTTCTGTTTCTTTACAGGGAACGCCTTGATATTTCATACATGCATTGATCTGATGATCCTCTATTGTACTACAGCAAATCCATGATCCCCCTCCCACCCCTTTCCCCAAGATCAACATCGTAAACTTAACGTTGGAGTAAATGTCTTTTTATAACTTCTATTTATTTACAGGGAACGCCTTGATATTTCATACATGCATTCATCTGATGATACTCTATCGTGCTATAGCAAATCCATGACCCACCCCCACCCCTTTCCCCAAGTTCAAGATCACAAACTTAGCACATTCATAAACTTAACATTGGGATAAATGTCTTATAACATCTGTTTCCTTTCATGGAACGCCTTAATATTTCATACATGCATTCATCTGATGATACTCTATCGTGCTATAGCACATCCATGACCCACCGCCCACCCCTTACCCCAGGGTCAAGGTCACAAACTTAACACATTCATAAACCTAACGTTGGGGTAACTGTCTTATAACATCTGTTTCCTTTCATGGAACGCCTGGATATTTCATACATGGATTCCTCAGATGACCCTCTATCATGCAGTAGCAAATCCACAACCCACCACCCAAGGTCAAGGTCACAAACTTAGCATGTTCATAAACTTAACTTTGGGGTAAATGTTGTGTAACTTCTGTTTCTTTACAGGGAACGCTTTGATATTTCATGCATGCATTCATCTGATGATCCTCTATTGTGCTACAGCAAATCCATGACCCCCCCACCCCTTTCCCCAAAGTCAAGGTCACAAACATAGCACATTCATACATGCATTCCTCATGTGAATAGCTATCATGCTGTAGAAAATCACCAACTTCGTGCGTTCATAAACTTAACATTGGGTTAAATTTTGTTTTCTGTTTTCAGGGAGCGCATTGATATTTCATACATGCATTCATCTTAATATGCTATATTATGCTATAGCAAACCCACGACCCACCTTGCACCACTGACCCAAATTTCAAGGTCCACCGCACGCCCCTTAACCCAAGGTCAAGTTATATAATATTCATGTTTTTTTATGCAACTGTGCCAAGTTTGAGTGAAGGCTGCCAACAGGCGAGCTTCGTTGTCTTCTGACAACTCTTGTTTTGTAGGCAGTTCCATGAAATGAGTGTGTGAGGGTCTGCATGGAGGCTTCCGCAATTATTTTGAAAGGAAAATATAACAAGGATGTTTCTTATTTTGTTAAATTAAATTAATAAAATATAATTTGAAAAATACTGCACATTACCCACGAGAGTACCATCCAGGCACATATAATTGTGCTATGTCAATTTTTGTGCCCACAGCAAACATGCCGGTGAATCAATGTCCTGATAGCGAACAAATCCAGATTACGAGTATCTTTCTAAATGTTAGTTGAAAACCACCCAAGAAAAACATTGTTCATTTTGCACAAATCTACTATTAAATGTATTTTTCATCTTCATTTATTTGTCTAAAATTTTAAGTTTTAGCGCGCCTTTTGAAGAAAGGAGTGCTTATGGCATACCCCCCACCATTGTAGTCAGCGTCTGCCCGACTGTACATCTGTCTGGGCCAATGTCCCGGCGGTTTAAGAGGTTAGGGGCGTGGCCTAACACAAAAGATTCCTTTGATTTATTTCGTAAGCTCCTAAATTATATTGATGTTTCGGGGATTTTTCTTTGTTCTTCAAACAAAATACCCCATAAACCCAAAAATGTTGGTACGTCCGTCTTCATAAGTTAAAAAAACTTAGCATTGGGAGAAATTTGTTATAATTTCTGTTTCCTTTCACCAAACCTTTTTATATTTCACACATGCCTTTCTCTAATGATTCTCTATCATGCTGTGACAAATCCACAATGCTCAGACCCCCCTTAACCCCAAGGTCAAGGTCACAGTCTTAGTGCTTTCATGAAATTAACGTTGGGGGAAATTTGTTATAATTTCTGTTTTCTTTCACCAAACATTTTGATGTTTCACACATGCCTTTTTCTAATGATGCTCTATCATGCTGTGACAAATGCACGCTGCTCAGACCCCCGCTCACCCCAACAAGGTCACAGTCTTAGTGCTTTCATAAACATAATGTTGGGGGAAATTTGTTATAATTTATGTTTTCACCGCTCTTCTTGATATTTTACACAGCCCTTCCTCTAATGGTTCTCTATCATGCCATTGCAAATTCACGACCCTCAGACCCCCACTAACCCCAAGGTCACAATCTTTCGCAAACTTAACATTGGGGAAAATTTGCTATAATTTCTGTGTCCTTTCACACAGCTTCTTGATATTGGTTAAACTAAAGTACCACCAGGCGCGCTTCATTGTCTTCTGAAATCTCTTGTTAAGTAACAAACTCCATGTGTGTATATAATTATAACTGCTGATTGTCAATTATAAGTTTAAAGGTACATGCCCAGTCAGTAGGCACAAAATATTCTTTTTAGGAATTAAATAAGGTATACCGGTAATTGTGTCACTATTCCACCAGTTCTAACAATTACGAGTGCCCGATATACAGATATAATTATTTACTAATGTTTATTTTACTGGTAGTGACGCGCGGTGGTATCGGGCTATTTTCATATGCAAATGAGGCATGATATTTTTTAATTATTTATACTAATTAAATGTGTCACCTGGAAAAATAATATTTTCGACAGATTATAAAGTATGCACATGAAAAATAAATACAGAGAATAAATAGTAATGTCTGTTGACATTTTAAGGAAACACGGTTATCGCCCCTGATATCAGTGTGGAAATTTATGTCTGATATAAACTGTATAATAATGCCAATCAGTACGTGGGGTAATGGTGAATGAATGTTTATTTTACCAGAAAATGTCTCAGATGATGTCTATGATATAAAGAATATTTTGCGCCTACTGAGTGTGCATGTACCTTTAACGAACATGCTCAATTTAGACAATACTATAATGATACTTTTAGATTGCATCAGTTGCTGAAATTTAGGTATATTTGGACGACTGTAGTATTTTCTATGGATGTATAATTCACGCTCATTATTAAAGAATGGACATTCCAGGAGATAATGAAATTCATGACCTATCGTATTTAAGTTACATATTAAACATTTCCTTTCAAATACTTCTATGCCGTTCCATCTTCCAGTTTCAATGGGCAATTTGTGGTTGCTTGTTCGGAATTTAATTAGCAGAATAGATTTTGTGTCGGTTAAATTTATTAAGTATGATTCTAGTTCAATTGTTTCTTTGAAAACTTGGTACATTTTCCCTTTGGTTGATAACTGCATTTGAATGTACTGATCTTTTAATGTTCGTAGTATATATAGTTTTGTTGCTTTTGGGTATAGTAACCGATCATCCGTGCTTTAATATTTATTTAAATTGGGAATCTACCTAATTCTGCATATAGCATATAAATTGGTGTACTTTTCCTCAGGAAATCATTTTGCACTCTTTCAATTGCTTGGATGTTTTCAAAACCTCAAATTTCATGCTATAGAGAATAATAGGAAGTATCGTGTGGTAGAAAATATGGAGTTTTAAATTGGTTGGTAAATAAATGTTTTGTATTCTTTTATATAGGAGATGCATTGCTTTCCTTGCTTGTTCTACTACATGTTTTCTTGTCTTATAAAATGTTCGAGACTTGGAAAAATAAATGCCCAAGTATTTATAATCATCTGTGATTTCAATTTTGAAATATGCTGACTGTTGTAGTGTTTGCAATGTTAGTTTTGCTAAATATAACAGTCATATTTCCCGCGAATGTAGTCACATGACATATTTGTTTTGACTAGACACTACGTCATTGACTACGTCAGTGATGACATTCAGTTCTCGCATGCAATGTTAAATTCGGTTATTTTTGCTGATCATACACATACATCATGTGTTAGGGACTGACTATATATAGAATATGACCGTTTGTTTCAAATGTAGTGGAATCATACATGTTACTGAATATCTATATAAAGTATATCTGACCCTTTTCTTCTTAGAGTACCGTATTCTTGCGATTATAAGTCGCATTTTTTTTACTCAGATTTGTATCCCAGAAAGCCCCTGCGTCTTATAAATACATGTAGATACATTAGCAATTTTTTCCACCCGAAATATTGACATAAACGACCAAAAATAAAAAAAATACAATGCGTTCCTATATTTGTTGTTGTTGTTGTTGTTAGTCTTTGGGGTAAAATCCGGTATTGGAATATTCTAAACAGTTCGCGCCTTACTCGCACCTTACTCGTTCCGGCCCTGTGTCACATTCGGTACACATTTGCTATACCGAAGGCGAACAGTGTATACCAAGATCAGATTCGGTCGACATTTTCTCTGCCGAATCACAATCTTGCCTCTATCATTTTAATTACCTTTTGAAAACATTTACCAGGCCCATATCGGTCGGTGTGATTTTGCCGTGAAAAATATTGCATGACGCCATTAACGGTAAATCCCAATATGCATAATGCAATTCCACGAAAGTTATAAAACTGATGAAAGTGGCAAGCCTAAGTCAGCTGGCCGACATCAAACACACCGCGTGTCAAGATTTACAACACAAAGCCATATCAAATATCAACACACGCGGTTGTTGACGTCAGTTTCGTATTCGTTACTAAACTGGTACACTGTCTGATGCGTCCCAAGTGAAACAATACTACCGAGAACCAGACTGTATGACACGGCAAACGTGTTTATGTGAATTGGGTCTCTATCTCTGACGAATCCCGGCTTATGAATTAGCGACCAGACCAGGCGGTGGATTCGCGTAGTCTGCACATGGTGTACACTGTTCGCCAATCTCTAATTAAAAACATTATAATTACGTCAGCGGACAATGCAAATTCGTCATAGCTATAGGCTGCTTTCAGCGTCATTTACGGAAGATACAACTGATTTTGAAATATTACATACTGTAGGCGAAAGTTGTGTGTTGCTTTGTGGAAAAAAATCGATAACACACAACCGTGTCAACTAACAGGCGCTTATCTTGTGTCATCATTCAGCACAGACTGTAAACTGTGTGACCTTTAGGCTATGTTTTGAAATTGCACTGATTGGTCAACACGCTTTTTGATGTGTGCCGCAGATGTGGCGAACGTGCAGCTTTCATCCTCACATCATGGGGGCAATCAGTAACCCATTTCTATGGAACGCCAAATCTACATAAACTCAAATATATATTGCTAGCAACAAATATTTGGAGCTAGCAATAAATATTTGGAGAGCTCTCGAAATCATTTGGAGAGCTCTCGAAATCAATTAATGATATCTCGAAAATCATTTGGAGAGCTCTCGAAATCATTTGGAGCGAGCATTATATAACATTTGATTTGGAGAGCTCTCTAAATCATTTGGAGAGCTCTCGAAATCAATTAATGATATCTCGAAATCATTTAGAGAGCTCTCAAAATCATTTGTAGCGAGCATTATATAGCTTTGATTTGGAGAGCTCTCGAAATCAAGTTATATAATGCTCGCTACAAATCTTATAATCTCATGCCATATATTACTGTACAAGTACATGTTCAAGTAAATATTATTTCAGCAAACTACACAAAAAGCTAGATATCTGAGCATTTCTACCATCACTCACAAAACATACAATGGACACTTTTGCGATGTGTAAAATGTCAAACTGATGCACTGTCTATTATGAGAAGTGCATATTCCACAGGTAAAAACCATATTTACTTGCATTGCAGGCAAGTAGACAGTAGTGACAATACACTCAGATAACTGCTTACAATTGGAATCGATACAGTATTTATGGTAATACAGGTATATATCTACAGCACTGTGTATTGTTCTTACTGTTACACAGTCTTTACTGAATTCTCAAACATTTTAACAAAAGGTCAACACACCCTTCAGATATTAGACTTTGTATATAAATTTGATGAAAACAAGGCATAGCTTGCTGTAGTCAGATGTCTCCCCATCATGTTGCACCAAATTTTATTTATGTGTTTGTGATATTATTAGTGGTATGTGTCAAACGCAATAAGAGGTAAAATTGACTGATGGCCTGTACATGCTAAGATGGCCGACATGGCAACTCCATGCACTGTGTAGGATATAGTAAGAAGAGAATGTTCACATGTATGTTATGCTTATATCTCATCACATTTACGAAGCAATTATGCATGCATCATTAGATGATAGGGGCCCCACGGGTCCTTAAGGTATTACAGTGTTTGTGATGATTATACGCAATGTGCAATGGTAAAAATATATTTTAACTAGAGCACAATCGATGGCGCGCCATCGCAATATACCCACTTTTCCCAATGCTAAGTCGAAAAGTGGGAGATAATACATGATCGAGGGTCGAATCAAAATCAAAATTCATCTACACACCATAAGGAAGGCACACACCAAGTTTCAAGTCCCTACTTTACAGTTTTACTTCTTAACAGAAACGTGACATACGGATGGATGTACGTATGTACAGACGGACAGACGGATGGACACCCGTGACAAAAACAATATTACATTTTATTTCTCAAAAAGTGGATATAATAAAGCTCTTGAAGAGCTTCAAGTAGTGTGTTTTTTTTATCTTATCTGCAGTAAAGCAGTTTACGTCACTAGTAACTATGAATCGGTAAATGGATTACGACACTACTGGCATGATATTCCAATCTGTGATGCAATATAGGCCTACATCCAAGTTCAATTTAGCATGAAATTTCACTCGTTGGCATTCAAATGCGATAATTAACCGACAAATGCATGTTTATGACTAGTGACAAGTTGCGACTGTATTCATACAACATCGATTGACATATCTCAACTGTGTTTGCGTCTACAGAAGTACCATCTGAGACACAGCCACTTTAAGGACCTACGTTTGTGCACTGTCAATTTGTTCTGAGCGACCATCTGGTTTCCAACATATATTGTCAATGTTGCACGTATGTCACTGATTTTGTCGTAAAATATCATAAAAATAATGCATATTAGCATTTGTGCACACTTTTGATGAAAAAAATGTAAAAAAGTATGAAAAGTAGCATTATAATCATTTGAGTATATATTTGAATTGGATTAGAATTATAAGGAATAAATATGTATTTATAATTTATTGGAGATTTTAAGCCTTTTAATTAAATGTCCAACAATTCTGGCTCACAATTTGCGGCCTTCCTCCAGTTATTGGACTTTTAAAAATTGATACCCTGATAATTAAATTCTCAAAAAATGCTGTTTATTGCTGCAATAAAATTATCCAACTATTTATTTTGCATTTTTGCAGAAATGACGCTCACTCTTACTCCTATGTTCTCTTTGAGATCTACTTATGTGTTCATTTTGGTCCCACCTCACAACTACTAACTCAAACGGATCCACCTGCTATGGAGATACAGGTGGGCCACCACCATTGATTTTTATTTGAGCGCTAGCAAAGAATTATACAACCAACATCCAAATTTCAGGTCTTACACATTTTATGCAAATGAGCATATGTCGGTTTCAGCACATATTTTGTGGATTAAAAAACACGGGTCTTACGTCATAAAAATAGTACCAACAGCTAGATCTCCTTTTCATTTTTCAGTGTAATAACTGTCTTGATTGTTTTTTTTTGTGCTAATTTTATGTTATTGCAAATGTTTCCGTATTCTAAGGGTGCGACGATTATCCGCCACGTTCGATTATTCGCGATTCGTAACTCCATGGTTCGATGCATGAATACAATCTTCAGGTTTCCATTCTCAGAATAGAAAATATGTTGACCTTTTCGACATTCCGGAAGTGATAACACACAATGGGCAATCCCTATAAGCTGGTACTGGTACCAACAGGAACCGGTACCATCTGAGTGGCTAAGGGGTGTAATAGACCTCATGTGATGCTTAAGTACCAAGGCTAATGTAATAAATACAGCCATCAGTAGGACAATGTGTGGGATAAGATGAGAAGACATCAGTTATGGAAAACTGGACCTTATCTGTCAGTGCAGCTTGTTGAAGATATTTGTGGCTGTGAATGGAGAAATGAAGCTTATGGGTTTTGCAAAGAAGTGTATGTCCAGATCAGCCGTGCATCCACACAGTCTGATCATGATCTGCACTGTTTGCCATTTGCATCAATGAAACACCCATCATGCTTCTGACAAGCAATATAGATCGTTATCAGTCTACAGAACTGTGCTATTTGATAAGGAGCTACACTGGTAATAAATCCCATAAGCTCATACTATCATGACAGTATAATGTCAATTGCAATACAATTACAATAGTTAGCCATTAATGATATTTCTTCCTACAGTCTGAACATATTTATTGTTGCGCACACTTGTTGGGCAGGAGATATAGTCAGCACATTGGCGTTTGTACATATGTACGTACACAAATGCGTACGTACGTGCATCGTGCATACACTTAAAGTATTTTTGATTTAGGTTAAAGTTTTTAAGAACACTATATCTCTGAAACCGCTTCGCCGATTCACTCAAAACTTCACATGTGTCTTTATCATCATCCATATGTTCAATCTACGCCCAACCTGTGCGGCCCCTGTCAAGCTCAAATTACTTTGAAATTTACCTTTAAATTTTTTTTTTTTTGGATTTAGGTTAAAGTTTTTAAGAACACTATATAATTTACGGCGCTAGCAATAAATAAAACTACAAACTTGATAGGATTTTATCTCGCCTCGTCCGTTAATTCCCGCCTACGTTAAACACTCGAATAAAATAGAAAATACCTCTTCTCCTGGAGAAAACGCACCATGCTTGCCACTACAGTGGAACGATAATTGCAATAGTTAGCTATTAATGATATTTCTTCCTACAGTCTGAAGATATTTTTTGTCGCGCCTGCTTGCGGGCAGCGAGATATAGTCAGCACATTGGCATTTGTACGTATGTACGTACATCTGTGCGTACGTATGTGCATCCGCTTAACGTGTTTTTGATTTAGGTTAAAGTTTTTAAGAACATGCACTATATCTCTGAAAACTCTTTACAATTCACTTGAAACTAAACATTTGTCTTTATCAAAATCCATATTTTCATTCTATGCCCAACCTGTGCAGCCCCTGTGCCCAGTGTCAAGGTCAAATTACTTTGAAATTTACCTTAAAGTTTTTTGGATTTAAGTTATAATAATTGATGGCGCTAGCAATGAATATAACTACGAACTTGATATGATTTTTTCTCGCCTCGTCCGTTAATTCTCGCCTACGTTGAACACTCGGACAAAATACCCTGAACAGAGCCAAATACGCCAATATATTTGCTAACCACTGGCCTGAAACACACCTCCTGGAGAAAACGCACCATGTTTGCCACTACAGTGGAACGATAATTTTCCTCTTTCATGGAAAGTGGTTTATCCCAGTTGCTAACTAATCCTGCATTGTCCGCCGACTCTGCGCAGTATCTACGTGGTGAGCGTATGGCCAATATGTCTGCAAACCGATATTACACCGCTAATAAAGTAGGAAACATAAATAGCGCTGAATTAGTCTCGAACGAGGGTACATGTATATCCACAAATACATCATAAACCCGATTATTATAGGTAATGTACATGAATTTACTTGTGTGACAGCCAGTGAGTTACCCGGCCGTAAACACAGTTTAATTTGGCTCTTCGAACATTACTAAAACAGACACCCTGAGTACTAATACAACACAATACAATACAGTACAATACACCGCAAACACACAATTATACACAAATCAATAATATACAGGAATTCCCGTGTCATGCGACAATCTACCCCTTTTGGGCTTAGAATTTTTGCAATTTTGTCTCTTTTTACTATCACAGCGGTAAAAATGACTATGCCATATGAAAACCGGGCTTAATGAGAACGTTGTGAAAAGTGGTAAATGACGTTGGAAAATTTCACTTTACGCCATCACATTTACGCTCACGGGGTAAATCAGCATTATGTGGCTGTACTGGTGGTCAATATATGTATTCAGTTCACGTCGTACGATTCATACGATAGCGGCATATCGGAAGATTAAAAAATATATTTTTACTGTTTTCAACATGCCACGTCTGTCGGAAAACAGGCGATTGGAATGTTATCGGTTATGATGATGGCCCGGGCGGTAGCAAGCAAGTTGTGCAGTTGTCGCAAGACTAATTAGAGACTTGCCATATGATACCGATAGATAGGGTCTGTTCGTGACCATCCACAAGCTGGTAGAACTCGTTTGACGACAGCCATGGCGGACCGGTATATCACGTTAATACACAGACGTCAATGCAGATTGCCAGTCACAGACATGCCTAGGCGATACGGTGTTTCGGAGCAGACCATTCAAAATCGTTTGCATTGCAACGGCCAGCCAATCAAAGCGCAGCGCCCATACTCCGGTCAAATAATGACCTGACATCACCACACTGTCAGACTTTTGTGGTCTCGACGTCATTTGAATTGGCGGAGCGCATATTGGAACCGAATTTTGTTTACGGATGAATATTGATTCATCGTCAGCAATACAAATGGAAGATTACGCATGTATAGGTGTAAGAACAAAATATTTAGATTGCTGTGTTGTGTAGAGGGATATGTTTGGGGGAGGTAGTGTTATGGTTTGGGGTGGGATCATGGGAACTTTCAAGAGAGATCTGGTAGTTAGAGAGGGCAATCTCAGTGCTCTGCATTATATCGATCACATATTAGCTCCACATGCTTTGCTTCATGGTATGACACTGCTGCAAGACCATGACCACCCTCACATAGCCTGGCTGACGACACAGTACCTGGAGCAGAATAACGTCAATGCTCTGCATTGGCCTGCGGATTCCCTGCTCTGAACCAAAATGTAGACCTTAAAGCTTTTGAGGAGTTTGTTCTTTGCAATTTTTATGCCCCCTATGTGCTAGCAAGGGGGGCATATTGCAGTAAGTCGGATTGACTTTAAACTTCATATACTTCCTTATCATCATCCATAAAACATGCGGCCTCCATGTCCAAGGTCAAATTGCTGAAAAAATTTGCATCCGTATGTTTTGCGTTAAAGTTTTCAGGTACCCATTATCTCTGCAACGGTAAAGTTTGTTAGAGATTATAGCCCAAAGTATGTCGAGGGGTATATAGTTTTAGTAATTCCGTCCGTTTGTCCGTCTGTTCGTCCACGTTAAAGTTTTTGGGTAGCCATTATCTCTGCAACGGTAAGTAGGATTGACTTCAAACTTAGTACACTTCCTTTACATAATACATATTTTCATTCCATACCACACCCATGCGGCCTTCATGTCCAAGGTCTAGAAATTTGCGTTAATTTTTTTTAAATATTTGCTTTCAAGTTTTTATTTGTCGGTCCGGGCGGCGGGCGACGGTATATGTGAGCACCTGCTCACTTTCTCTAGTTTCAATCTATTTTCCTTGATACTAATAAAGCAAAATTTTGTTTGTCATATCTGTACCCATATACTTGTGTCTCTGTATATATATATGAATGTGAAATACTTTGAGAAAAAAAATGATGATAAAAGTAACAGTTTCTCTCCAACATGTAATATCTTTAATATTACACGAAAGATTGCTTCAATACATGGACACTTGAATCACTTGAACATTTGTCACATACTCACTACCATTAACCTTGTCACCTTCGAAATGTCACTGAAACACTTAGCCATTTTGTTATGTCGACAAAAAGTTTATAAGATTTTCTCCAACATGTAATATGTTGAATATTACGCAAAGGATTGTTTCAAAACTTGGACACTTGAATCATCTGAACCTTTCTCACACACTCATGCCACCATTAACTTGACCTTGACCTTTTTTGTCACTGTCACCAGGTCACTGAAACACTTTACAGTCAATTATGCCAAGGGGGCATATCCATGTTTTACAAACATAATGTGTCGTTTTTTTTACCGCTATCAACTTCACAGGGATATCACGCAAACATCGTTCGTGATTTCAAAATTTGATCAATTGATATGGATCCATGAATGAATGAATAATCTTTCATTTATGTTCAGATTGTATTAATTTATCTTTTTCATTTCTGACATCTTCACATACCGAGGGTTCAGCGCAATACGGTCGTAACTCACTTTTTTTTTCGAAATGGACTTTTTTGCATTTTCTAATGTATTTTCTAGTAATACAGCATATGTAAAAAGATTAGAATTGAATTCCAATATTTAATGCTATAAATGGTCATTTGGCATAAGGTCTTAACTTAAAATCGCCAAATAATCTCAGCGCAACACAGTCGTAACTCAAATTGCATGTGCAACGTAGTTGTGCTGCATTTTATAAAGAATTGTGGTGGATCTATAGTGCAATTTTGAACTATAAATAAATGTGGACTTGTATTTAGTAAAATAAATGATATTACATAGTACATAAAAAATATTTAAACATTTAAAAACAATTGCAAGTTTGGAAAAAAAATATAATCTCGGAATGCAAAAACAAATACAATGTACAGTCGTAACTCCAGTTATTTGTGAAACAGTTTTGCGCTGCATTTTATACAATAGTATTGTAGCTCCACAATGATATTTTGATATATAAATAAAGATCAAGTTGTAGTTTGTCAGAAAATAATATTACATTCAAAAATTGACATTTATTTTTTCTTGGCATTTTCCATTTTATTTTACATTAATAAACATGACACCATGAGCACATGTAATATAAATTACATGTAATTTCAAAATTTAATGCTAACAATTATTAATGCATGCTGCATATAGCTGTAGCATTTAAAAATACTTATAAAATTAAACAATGTTTCACCGACGAAGCCAAATAAGTTCAGCCAAAAAAAAATATTTTTTTTTTAATTTTATTTAATTGTTCAATATAAATTGCAAATAAAGGGAGAAATAAGTGGTACTGTATATAGTTGAAAATGAGGTTGACCTCATGGTCAGGAGGAAAATAGATTTAAACATTATTTTTATGATCTTAAATGCAATCTGAACAGAATATGCCTAGTCCGGAAGTTGTATTTATGAAAATGTTTATTAATTACATTTTTGTTCAGATTGTCACAGTCACTTGTTCCGTGACTTGTTTCTAATCTCAGGTAGTATTATGTTAGTGTGTGTATCTTATAATAGATACTTTCAATTCAATTGGAGGAGACTGTCACATTGTAAGTTAAAAAAAAAAATACACCTAATTTCGTCACCGGTAGGTGTGATTTCACTGGCTGTAGCTGCACTGACAGTTTCCTGCCGAAGATTTAGGAGCTCCTGTGCTGAGCATACGATAAAATTGTCATATTTTCTAATAAATCTTTACTTTTAGAGATCAGACATTCATGAATGAATTAAGTCACTTAAACATGATTGAAATAGTCAGCATAGTTTGTTTCAGATCAATATACAGTATTATGATTTCACAGCCTATTTTGCTTTTAAAGGTTAATTTTTTCGTCATCTGTTGAGCGATAAACATAAGACAGTCATTATTATAATATCAAAGCATATATTATATGGTCATACATTGTAAATGGTGTTGTAAACATAAGAATGCAATGTTACAGAGTACCTGAATTATGTTAGTAGTTTGGTGCGAAAGTCTAAAATTACTAGACTATGTACATGTATGTGCCAGCAGCTTTATCATGGTCTTACAAAGCAGCTAATTCAGTGTCATATAATTGGTGACTGATGGCGTCATGAAAAACCATTGTTAATTCAAACATGACACATGTTACACATGATGTGGACCACATGCATGGGTATTACCAGATACATACTCCCTTACTTTCTAAAATCTATTATGTTTCATAATTAGTGTAGTTGACTATGTCATTCTCAAACCGTTTTTAGCTCACCTGAGCGAAGCTCATGTGAGCTATTGTTACCGCAATGTGTCCGTCGTCTGTCGTCCGTCGTCGTCCGTGAACATTTTCAAACGTCTTCTCCTCAGTAACCATTGGGCCTATAGTCACCAAACTTCATGATCATGGTCCTTCAGGTAGGGGGATTACAAAATTGTTAAAATGACGTCATTGCGTAATCCAAGATGGCCACCGTCTAAAAATAGCACAAATTCTTCAAAAATCTTCTTCTCAAGAACCGCCAACCGGATTTCGACAAAACTTGGTAGAAATGATCGATGTACATTGCTCTTTCAAAGTTGTTAAAATGGTGACCCTGGGGTCAAAAATGGGCGTGGCCCGTGGGGTCAAATTGGGGTCAAATTTTATTTTTGACTGAATATGGTCATTTCATATATCAATTTGAAGGTATCAATGAGGCGATCACTCTGGTGCATTTTTTGTCGAAATTTGATGGTTATGTCATCCAAGATGGCTGCCGAAAGGTCAAAAGGTCGTTCTTTTATTAGAGATTTCAAAATTCTTCTTCACATGAACCGCTTGGCCCACGGTAGCCAAACTTAAAAGTTATGGTCCATGGGTGAAGCCTTTTCAGATTTATTAAAATGGAGGTCATCGCTAATCCAAGATGGCCGCCGTTTAAAAATAGCATAAATTCTTAAAAAATGTTCTTCTCATGAACCGCCAGCCGGATTTCGACGAAACTTGGTAGGAATGATCAATGTACAATGCTCTTTCAAAGTTGTTAAAATGGTGACCCCGGGGTCAACAATGTGCGTGGCCCGTGGGGTCAAATTGGTGTCAAATTTTATTTGTGACCGAATATGGTCATGTTATATATCAAATCGAAGGTATCTATGAGGCGATCACTCTGGTGATTTTTTTGTCGAAATCTGATGGTTATGTCATCCAAGATGGCCGCCGAAAGGTCAAAAGGTCGTTCTTTTATTAGAGATTTAAAAATTCTACTTCACATGAACCGCTTGGCCCATGGTAGTTATGGTCCATGGGTGAAGCCTTTTCAGATTTGTTATAATGGAGGTCATCGCTAATCCAAGATGGCCGCCGTCTAAAAATAGCACGAATTCTTAAAAAATCTTTTTCTCATGAACCACTGGCCGGATTTCGACGAAACTTGGTAGGAATGATTGATGTACAATGCTCTTTTAAAGTTGTGAAAATGGTGACCCCGGGGTAAAAAATGGGCATGGCCCGTGGGGTCAAATTTTATTTTTGACCGAATATGCTCATGTCATATATCAATGAAGGTATCGATGAGGCGATTGCTCTGGCGAATATTTGTCGGAATCGGATGATTATGTCATCCATGATGGCCGCCAAAAGGTCCATTTATTTGAGATTTTGAACGTCTTTTTCTCAGGAACCACAAGGCCGATGCTGGCCAAACTTCATAGGAAGTTCCGATCCTTGGGTGAAGCATTTTCAGATTTGGTAAAATGAGAGTCATCGCTTAATCCAAGATGACCGCCGTCTAAAAATAGCACAATTTTTTTAAAACACATGAACTCAATGTCACATTCTCCTCTGGTGTTCATGGAGTCAGGTGAGCGAATTAGGGCCATCATGGCCCTCTTGTTTCATATAAGTTACTGTTTACATTGTTTTATTAGACACTTTATACTAATCTATAATTTCTAGTGACAGAAATCATGGAAATATATCTTCAATACACAATAATGTAAAAATTATTATATAATTTCATTCCAATATTCAAGGCTAAACATGGTTATGTGGAATATCGATGTGTCATTTTAATACGAGTTAAAAGCGAGAAAGCCAAATAATTTATGACGTAATTCGAGTTAAAATTGTATTTTTCTAAAACTAATCCGCAATTTTTAAGCTTGGATAATGCATGAATTTTTATAAATTGCTATGATTATGGTTAAAAGCACTAGGTATCAGATATGCACAGAAAACAGATCCGTAAAAAATTATTATCAAATGATATGGTGTGATTGGTAAACGTTATGTGCAGAATATCACACGAAAAACAACACAAATTATTGAGTATCTGAAACAATTAAAATAGTTTGTCAGTAGTTTCAAATTGAAATAAAAAAATAAAGATAAACGGCCCATTATCAATTATGTTTTACCATATATGTATGATAATTACAGATGTAAATGTAGGTCAAGGTCATGACACTAATGATAATGTAAGTATGTAAAGTGTATAATTATCTGCAAGTGCATAAATAAGCAGTACTAGTTGCATCTGTGTATGTACTGATATTAGTGAAAAACATTAAATTCAGATATGTACACGACACATGCTTTATGAGCTAAAAAAGCTGACCACTGAAAGGGCAAGGTCATGACCTTGATGATAATAACATGTTATGCTCAGAAAATAAAATACATCAAGGATATTTTCATTCATTGCAAGTAAATTGCTGAAGCTGAAATCAAAATGTCAAGTTTTACAACATATTTCTAAAAATTTATTCTGAGTTACACTGTATTGCGCTGAACTATTTCAGCATTTTGGCTGTTATTTTCAGCGCAATACGGTCGTAACTCAAATATTTGCTAATATCACTTTTTTATTTATTTGAATTTCTTTTTCATAAGGTTATTTATTTTTCATGTCTGTTTAATATTACAAAATATAAGTGAAAATGGTACATAAACTGAGTGTAATTGTTAGTTTTAGAAATATTTTTGGCTCTCCTGAACATTTTACAAAAAGTGAGTTATGACCGTATTGCGCTGAACCCTCGATACAGGGAGGGATGTTTCTATTTTTTGCTCAGTATCTATGTGAACTTAATTTGATATTAACTTACTTTTTTTCGCTTAAATTACTTAGTAATTTTCAAAGTTAAGTGTTTGTGTTTTGATCCATTTCATCCTATCCGTCTCTGCTACAGCCATCATATGTCTACAGCCTTCTTGTTTATGTTACTCAGTTACGAACTGCTGATAATCAGTGACCTTCATGTGACCTTGACCTGCACCACTAGATGTGCTTTGTTGTCTTCTGACAGGACTTACTTATTAATTAAAAAGTATCCTACCTACTGTCAATGTTGGCCTCACAACTGCAATGCACTACATATACATACCGTACATGTATATGAAATAAAATGTCAGGCTAGTGTCTCACTCGTCCATTCTCTATTTTTTTTTTTTCAGTTTTACGAAAGACAACCTCACATGTGTGCCAATTCAAAGTCAGCTATTAGGTAAACTGAAGTTGAAATTGAATGGGCTGGGTAAAGTTAAAGAGTTAATAAAGAAAGACTATGATGACGTTCGAGTCATTCAAGCTGATGGCAACAAATATTACCTCGCTGGAACAGACACATATTATCTGGATTTAGTTATAGCCACTCTAGATCACAAATATGTACAGCCATCTGCGCCAGACAATGGTGTTATACAACTTATTGAAGACAAGAAGATAAAATGGAAGTATTTTGGATATCATGCAGCACTTCTCAAACATATGTTTGATACAGAACTTAACCATATGAAAAAATACTTCAAATGTGCTGTAAATGGATTGAAGAAAACACCTTATGTAGTTGAAATTTCATGTGAACGAGAATCTTGTCAAAATGCCAAAGTTGAGATTGAAAAATTACAAAAGAGTATCAGTGATTTACGTCAAGAAAAAATGCAAGTGAAACTTGATGATGAACCTTCTGCAATGCAGTTCGCGTCATCACCCCATGTGGGTGATAAATCCAGTTATATACAATATAGTACTAAACATAAAAAATTGCTGTTTTTTGCTAAAACAGATAAAAGTTTGAAAATAGCAATGGACACATGGCAGAAGAAAATTAAAGCCAGTGTCCTACAAAATTCTAAACCAAGCAGTTCAACACCACAGAACATGACAGGAGCCGACATTAGCAAGCATGTAACAAAAGCTGACGTGAAGACCAACAACAATTTCACAGTAAGTAACATACATCATTCAGGTCAGGAAAATGCAATCTTACAGGATAGCTGAACTTTATCATGTTAACATTTTCAACGTGATAAATTTTAGCTATCGTTGAAGATTGCATAATACCACATGCTCGTGTTGCCATCCTGATAACTAACATGAATTGTGCAGGAATTATTTTGAGAAAACTTACATAGATCAAAATAAGGCACTTATTGATGCATTTTATCCTTTCATGTTATTATCTCACCCACGATTGTGGAAAGTGAAACATAGCAGTCACAATTCCGGCGTCTGAGTCATCGTCGTCGTCATCGTTAACAATTTGTGACGTTGCCAAATTCCCATATCTCTTAGTTATGTCTCCATTAGTCAGATCATTGGCAAACTTCATCCATAGTTATCCATCCAGTGTCATTCGGGTGACGTTGACCTTAACCTTTGTGGGATGTAAATTTTGGAAATAGTTTTTTAGACATAGTCCAAATTTCGCATATCTCTTGATCCGTTTTTCGGATCATTTTCAAACTTCATCAATAGCTTTCTCACATTGATATCTATCTATCCAGTGTCATTCAGGTGACCTTCACCTTGGTGAGCTTAAACATTGTGGAATGTAAAATTCCCGTGTCATTTGGGTGACCTTCACCTTCACCTTGGTGACCTCAACCTTTGGGTCAATAATTTTGTGCGTATGTCCAAATGTTGAATACCGTACCTCCTGATCCATTAGTCTGATTCTTGCCAATCTTCATCAATAGCTTCCTTTCATTGATGGCTATATATCCAGTGTCATTTGAGTGACCTTGACCTTCAGCTTGGGGAACTTAACTGTTGTGTCAATAATTTTGGACATATGTCCAAATGTTGAATATCTCCCGATCCGTTAGTCGGATCCTTACCAAGTTTCATAAATAGCTTTCTCACATGATGACTATCCACCCACTGTCATTCTGGTGACCTTGACCTTTACTTTGGGGTCTTTAACCTTTGTGTCAATAATTTTTTACATAGTCAAACTTGTATTAAGCGACCACCGAAGGGAGACACCAAAAATGGTCGCTTGGAACAATGGTCTCTTAACACAAAAACGAAAAAAAAAAATGGAAATCCGGGTACTGGTATGTCCGGTTATATGGTCAGGAAATCGCGAATATTGAACATTAACATAGAAATAAATACATTAGAATACTACCGGTAATGTTTACTGTGCACTTTTCTGAATTATTCAGGCTTTATTTCATCAAAATAGATGAAAGAATTTGAATGTTATTGCGAAATAAAATCGCCCAGCTGAAATCGCAAATAGGCATGAGTTAATTCCCTTTAGTGATCACTAAGAGCGAGTTCGAGACTATAGTTCAACTAAACAACTGCAAACGCAGACTAGTTCGACCAGAGTGACATCATCCATCTACTATAGTTCGACTAGCCAAAATACGCCTGTTCCTCCAGTTTCAAGATGGTGGTGAATAGGTAAAAAGTTCTAGAGAGCGGGAAATTTACATGGAAATTCTCTACTAGACATGCGCAATGCATCGACTATAGTTCAACTATAGTAAAACACCCAAACTCGCTCTAATGAAACCAGCGAATCAGAACGCGGTTTCAGGTCAATAATCATAAACAATGTAACATTCACACTTTGACAGTGACAGGGGATTTGTTTCCTTTGTTTGTCACACGCTTTAGGCTAATTTCACCTGGAGAAAGTGACATCCTGTCAATTAATGGTCGTTTAATACAAACTAAAATTGCTTTTGTTTACAAAATAAGTGACCGCTGGTCGCGTTAAGAGAAAGTCGCTTAATACACTGTCATTATATAGGCCAAATGGTCGGGGGGTATTGAAAGTGGTCGCTTGAGACAAAAGTCGCTTAATGCACGTGGTCGCTTGTGCAAGTTTGACTCTACATCTAAATGTTGAATACCTCCTGATCCGTTAGTCGGATCCTTACCAAACTTCACCAATAGCTTCCTCACATTGATGGCTATCCACCCAGTGTCATTCGGGTGACCATGACCATGGTGACGTTGACATTGGTGTCAACAATTTTGGACGTACGTCCAAATGTTGAATAGTCAGATCTTCATCAATAGCTTCCTCACTTTTATAGCTATCCATCTAGTGTCATTTTGGTGACATTGACCTTCACTTTGGTGACCTTGACATTCATGTCAATAAATTTGGACATACATCCAGATGTTGAATATCTCTTGATCCGTCTGTCGGATCATCTCCAAACCTCATCAATAGCTTCTTCACATTGATGGATATCTACCAGTGTAATTCGGCTGACCTTGACCTTGGTGATCATCACCTTGGTGTCAACAATTTTGGACATATGTCCAAATGTTAGTCATATCATTACCAAACTTCATAAATATCTTCCTCACATTGATAGCTATCCATCCAGTGTTATTCTGGTGACCGTGACCGTCATCTTGGTGACCTTGACTTTGGTGTCAATAATTTTGAATGTATGTCCAAATGTTGATTATCTCCTGATCCATTAGTCGGATCATTACCAAACTTCAGCAATATCTTCCTCGCTTTGATGGCTATCCACCCAGTGTCATTTGTGTCACCCTGTGTCACCCTGACCTTGGTGACCGTGACCTTCGTATCAATCATTTTGGTCTTCCTCATTGTGTAACCTTGGCCTTGGTGACCTTGATCTTCGTGGCGATTGTCTTGTTTAGAGTCACCCCAGCGATCACATTGTCTGAATACTCGCTGTTTTTCAATCGCTGCAGTATTATCATGACTATGGCAAGCCAAATGCACAATAATTCCTCAAACCTGGGTCCAAATCAGGATTTGAGCCACTCAACCCCGGGTTTGAAGATTAACCACCAATCAAGATCGCAATCTGTTCTTAATCTTTAGCCAGGTTTTTTTTTTTAACAAATCCAGGCTATTGGATTGGCGAAAGCCGGGCGGCGGGCGGACGTGCGGCTGGCGCCGTCCACAATCAATGTTAAGTTTTCGTGTTTGAGTCCATTTCTTTGTTACTGTACCACCTAGGATCACCAAACTTTCACAGCTTCATAATCAAGGGGTGCCCACCACATATCACTATCCAACATGTTACTTTTTTTTTAACTTGACCCATTTTTTCCGCGCAGTCGACTTAGCCATTTTCAATGTTAAGTTTTCGCGTTTACAATGTTAAGTTTTTGTGTTTAAGTCCATTTCTTTGGTACTGTACCACCTATGACCACCAAACTTTCACAGCTTCATAACCAAGGGATGCCTACCACATGCAACTATCGAACATGTGACCATTTTTTTTACCTTCACCTATTATTTCTACGTAATTGACTTAGCCATTTTCAACGTTAACTTTTTAACGTACGTCTGGTTAAAGTTTTTTGGTTAAATTTTTTTCGTTATACTATATCTCTGCAACTGCTTCGCCCATTACCTTGAAACTTCACATGGGTGTTTATCATCATCCATATTTTCATTCTAACCCCTAACCGTGCGGCCCCTGTGCCCAATGTCAAGGTCAAATTACTTTTAATTTTTTTGTTAAATTTTTTTGTGTACTATGTCTCTGCAACTGCTTCACCCATTACCTTGATACTTCACATGGGTGTTTATCATCACTGTCGCACCCGCTTGCGGAAAGCGCCATATCGTCGGCATTTTGGCATATGTCCGGTTTTTTTTCGTTAAAGTTTTTCCATCTACTATATCTATTTTTTTAGTGTCCATGCCTCGCCCCAAGGCGCGACATGCAGGCCACGGTCATCTAGTCTACAAAAAAGTGGGTATAATTATGTTATCCAAGTGTCCATGCTTGGAAAAAACCTGGCCTTCGTGGCTTTGCCTCGTTTCTTGTTAAACCTGGATTTGAGTAATTATTGTGCACTTTGCGCATAAACCCCCCCCCCCCCCCCCCCCCCCCCCCCCCCCCCCCCCCCCCCCCCCCCCCCCCCCCCCCCCCCCCCCCCCACCCCCCCCACCCCCCCCCCCCCCCCCCCCCCCCCCCCCCAATCGAGACCTCAATCCCGAGTTTAAGGTTAGCCAAATTCACAGTAATTTCTCAAACTCAGGTTTGAGCTGTCAAACTCAGGTTTGTGGTATCAATGTGCTCAATAATCATGATAATTCTTCAAACCAGGGTTTATGGTCAGGGTTTGAGCTCTCAAACATGGGTTATTTCAGGACTGAATATATATCTTTTTATTGTAAATATTCAGTTCTGATTTTGGGATTTTCCCCCCATTTGTACATGTACTTGTACAGGTACTATATGGGATTTAGTACTAAACGCATTGACCCGGCCTTAAATGACCTTAGCTGTTGATAGGCCGTAAAACCCCAACAAACAAAACTTCTTACAAGTGACAAATGGAGGGACAAACGGATGGGCTGGCGGGCTGGCGGGCTGTCGGGCGGGTGGGATTACGGACGGACACCCGTGATGAAAACAATGTACCCAATTATTTTTAAAAAAGTGGGTATAAATATTCATTTACTAAAAACAGAGAGTTCCATAACTTTTAGACATACAGTTTAAATGGAGCTTGGCAATTTACTGGAAAGAACTCCTGAATGGCTAAAGCTACAAGGTGACATCATAAGCAGGCGGTATTATGTATTTCCTCCGGTTAACAACACTTTATGCCTAAAATAAATATGTGTGTGGGCTGAAAACAATTAGGGTTTAACGGTTGACTTTGTATGCCCCCGGTCTCAGTAGAGCCAGAGGCATATAGTGTTTGGACTGTGTGTCTGTCCGACTGACCGTCCGTGTGTCCGTCCGGCACATTAAGAAGTTTGCCAGAGTTTCTCAATTCTGTTATCATAACTTCTATATCACTTGAAGGATTACTTAAATATTTCAACACAGCATACTTGTGGACAAATGCCACACATCCATGCTGCCCTTAATATCACCTTGACCTTTGGACCTTCACAACTTTGAACTTTTTCACACATAGAAGTTCCCCGGACTTTCTCAATTCTGTCATAACTTCTATATCCCTTGATGGATTACTTTAATATTTCAATACATCATATTTTTGGACAAATGCCACATATCCATGATACCCTTAATATGACTTTCACCTTTTGACTTTTGCAATTTTGCACTTATTCACATATTAAGTAGTTTTCCGGAGTTTCTCAATTCTGTCATGATTTCTATATCCCTTGAAGGAATGCTATAATATTTCAATACATCATGCTTGTGCACAAACGCCACACATCCATGTTGTCCTTAATATGACCTTGACATTCTGACCTTCACAACTTTGAACTTTTTCACTCATTTAAAGTTTTTACCAGAGTTTACATAAGACGTGTGTACAAATGTCACACATCCATGCTCCCCTTAATATGACCATGACCTTTTGACCCTCATAACTGTGCTTATGAATATATACTTATCACGTTTGGTTAATTAACTTTGCCACAGTTTCTCCAATCTGCCACTGGGGGCATTTCGTGTGCCAACAGGCCACATTTTCTTGTTATTATTAGCCGATCTATTTATAGATCAGCTATATGTTGGTTATCCATCGGTTTGTGAAAAATTTTGTAACCACCCTTTTCTCCTATATTCTGTAATCTACAAACTCGAAATTTGTTGTATCACTTCCAAACTACATCAACCGGATAATTTTTCGTTTTTGGCCATTATCTCTGTTTAAAACTTTAAATAAGTGAAATAACACAATTTGGTAATAAATTAACGTAAAGAACTACAAGAGTCGGCGGTTTGCAAATTGGCTATGAATAAAATGTTGACGTCACAAACCGGAAGCTCCGCCATGTTCCAATATCTCGATACACAAATTAAAACACGTCAAAGTTTGACCTAAATTCAGTTAGTGGTTGTGAAGTGTTCTATATACGGATATAGTCATCGTAAAGATCGCGAAAGGACACTGGAATATTATAGATTGCCTGCAGTAATCACAAATCAAGGTGTGGAATGCGAGAAACTGAGTTCAGATCGGACACATGGCTAGAAATTATTGGACAAGAATTTGGGCACAAGAATATCCAAAATGTTCGGGTGTCAATGGTAAGTCCTTGATATTATAAATAATCCGGATAGTTCTACTTGTCAGCTGGTGAGACAATGTAATGCCTGGTGTAATCATTATATTGTGTGTGAACCCCACCCAGAGCTCCAGATAAGCTGCGTATTTGCGTAAATACCCAATTAAAATTGCCAAAAACCCAATTGAAATCAGAAGTAGTGAGTATCAAAAAGCAATGAGAACAATTGTGGTACCTTTATCAAGCTGCAGAAAACAATAAACAGACCACAATATAGCATATTCTTCTTATTTTTCCATGAAAACACATCCAAGGAGACAATTCTAATGAAATGCCAAGATATGTTTTCATTTCGAAACACAAACTATTCAATAATTGCTGTCTGTTGATGTGTAAACAGTAGTGTGATTTAATTTTACCCAATTAAAATTTTGAAATGCCCCCCAATTGCTTCAGAACTGTGGAGTAACAATACTCAATTACTAATTCCTTATCTGGAGCCCTGATAATACTCACTTACTAATTACTTATCTGGAGCCCTGTTAAGATACAAATTGTGTTGGGAAGCCCCTATTATTGTCCCAATAGTTTGGGTTATTACAGTTAATCCCTGGCCCATCTCCAATTGAATTGGTTCCAAATAGAGCAGCATTTTCCCTGTTTCATCGGTTTTTCCGTCTCCTGGAAACCCGCGATTTATCACATTTAATACCATAGTGTTTGTTTGTTTATTTATTTGCAGCCTATCAACAGCTAAGGTCATGTAAGGCCGGCCAAACGGGTTCGATCCCATTTTAACCGGCTGCATTGGGGGGAAAATACCAAAATCAGAACGTGCTGCGTATTTGTATATAAGCTGCGTATTTGCGTAAATACCCAATTAAAATTGCCAAAAACCCAATTGAAATCAGAAATAGTGAGTATCAAAAAGCAATGAGCACAATTGTGGTTCCTTTATCATGCTGCAGAAAACAATAAACAGACCACAATATAGCATATTTTTCCATGAAAACACATCCAAGGAGACAATTCTAATGAAATGCCAAGATATGTTTTCATTTCGAAACAAACTATTCAATAATTGCTGTCTGTTGATGTGTAAACAGTATGTAAACAGTGTGATTTAATTTTACCCAATTAAAATTTTGAAATACTCAATTACTAATTCCTTATCTGGAGCGCTGCGGCCACCCACTGAATTATAATGTTTGACACCCGTGCTGTCACTGTACTTAACATGCTTAAGACGTGCGAGATGGTGTATTTTGATGGACCTCAGACAATAAAAAATTGCAGTTTGTGTGGAATTTCATGAAAAATGTTTAAAGATTTTGCGATATTTAATGTAAAATTGTAAATCATGCCAAACATTGATGAAATTCTCAGAGCAAATGCAGAATGTCACCATGTTGTCACCATTCAATGTTATTTATGAAAGATATTGTAAATTTTTTAAATATTTTTAATCAAAATATTTGTACATGCAAAATCACATGGCGTATGTCTTATGTATAACTGTAAAATTTGTCTAAAATTGTCAATATTTCAGTGATATTTCATATGACTTAGAGTACACATTTTTATGCCCCCGCCACCGAATGGTGAGGGGGGCATATAGTGTTACCGGCGTCCGTACGTACATTACGTCCCAAAACCTTAACGCTGGGTAAATGGCTTATGATTTCTGTTTCCTTGCTCAGATCTGCTTCACATTTCACACACGCATTGCTCCAATGGTCCTCTACCGCCCTGTGACAAATCCACATTCGTCCCGCCCCCGCTAAGCCCAGGGTCAAGGTCACAGACTTGGTGCGTTCGAAACCTTAACGCTCGGTAAATGGCTTATAATTTCTGTGTCCTTGCTCGGATCTGCTTCACATTTTACACACGCATTGCTCCAATGGTCCTCTACCACCCTGTGACAAATCCACATTCGTCCCGCCCCCGTTAAGCCCAGGGTCAAGGTCACAGACTTGGTGCGTTTGAAACCTTAACGCTCGGGTAAATGGCTTATAATTTCTGTTTCCTTGCTCGGATCTGCTTCACATTTCACACACACATTGCTCCAATGGTCCGCTACCACCCCCGCTAAGCCCAGGGTCAAGGTCACAGTCTTGGTGCGTTCCAAACCTTAACGCTTTGGTAAATGGCTTGTAATTTCTGTGTCCTTGCTCGGATCTGCTTCACATTTCACACACGCATTGCTCCAATGGTCCTCTACCGCCCTGTGATAAATCCACATTCGTCCCGCCCCTGCTAAGCCCAGGGTCAAGGTCACAGACATGGTGCGTTCAAAACCTTAACGCTCGGGTAAATGGTTTATAATTTCTGTTTCCTTGCTTGGATCTGCTTTACATTTCACACACGCATTGCTCCAATGGTCCTCTACCGCCATGTGACAAATCCACATTCATCCCACCCCCGCTAAGCCCAGGGTCAAGGTCACAGACTTTGAGCGTTCGAAACCTTAACGCTCGGGTAAATGGCTTATAATTTCTGTTTCCTTGCTCGGATCTGCTTCACATTTCACACACGCATTTCTCCAATGGTCCTCTACCGCCCTGTGACAAATCCACATTTGTCCCGCCCATGCTAAGCCCTGGGTCAAGCTCACAGACATGGTGCATTCAAAACCTTAACGATCGGGTAAATGGCTTATACTAAAATATGCCTCGTTTTCTTTGGTTGCCAGCGGGGGCATTCGTGTGCCGACAGGCCACATTTCTAGTCTTTTTTATTTCTCCTCAAAAGTGCATGTAAATGTTGTGATCACTCATCTGAACCGTTTCCGCAAGAATGTTCAGATGGTGTATGCAACATATACTTCCGAGAAGAAATAATAAAAATATGATATTATATTGTAAATAAATGTGCAAAGTTACAATATCCGACAAGTACACATGTATTTATTTGTTTTTAATATATATCGTGTATATGTTTCAGGAAAGAAGGCAGAATTGTATGACCACTTAACCCCAAACTGGGCCACATCAGTTAATCTGGGCTGACAAAAGCGAGTACCATCTACATCAAGATATGATCGGCAGCAGGAAAAGAAGAGAAGGAAGCCAGCTGAATCCACAACTATTGTTGGACCTGATCACACTGAGACGGGTATGGATATGGGTGACAGCGTTGATGAAGACGGCGTTCAGTCATAGACTGATGTTGATGGTCCACTCATGGAGGCTATGTCGCTGGAGCTGCAGGAACTGCGTACAGAGAATGGGGAGCTTAAGGAAAAAGTGGCCCATTTGGAAACTAAATTCACTGCAAGTTATTTTAAGGGTAGTGACGAGAAGGTGAAACATTTAACAGGATTACCATTATTCACAGTTCTATCTATATTGTTTAATTTTCTGGAGCCTCACCTGCCATCCAGTCTGGTCATGCCCAAATTCAAGGTAATGATATTGACATTAGTGAAATTGCGACTAAATTTGTCAAATCTCTTTCTTACGTATGAATTTGACACTACTCAATCAACAATATCTAGACTTTTTTACACGGACAATTGACTGTATGTACAAGCGGCTAAAGAAACTCATAAGATGGCCAGAGCGCGAGACATTGAGAAAAACCATGCCAATGGAATTTAGGAAGTACTTCGGCCACAGGTGTGCAGTGATAATTGATTGTTTTGAGGTATTTATTGAGAAACCAAGTGGTTTGAAAGCCAGAGCAGAAACCTGGTCTTCATACAAACACCACCACACTGTGAAATTTCTAATTAGAATTACTCCTCAGGGCAATGTGTCCTTCATATCGAAAGCATGGGGTGGTCGTCGGTGAGTGACAAGTTTGTGACAGAGAACAGTGACCATTCCTGTCCAAGTTATTACCTGGGGATATTTAGTGTTTGCGGACAGAGGATTTGATGTCAAGGACAGTGTTGGCTCGGTAGCTGCAGAAGTGAAGATTCACTTATTTCGCCATCAAACATTTACTTTTCTATTGATTGCAAGGAAATAGCGATTCTGCGATTTTGGTGGCGGCTGCCAGCATGGTACCGGTAAACAGGTTGTCTGTCGGTAGTATAGTCGACTATACCGACCGACAGCCGACCTGTTTATCTGTACCATGCCAGCAGCCGACCAAAATCGCTGAATTGGTATTCCTGGGCCAGGGGTGTGGAATTTCTTCATCAGATTTGCTGGCACCTTTTGAAATTAAAATCATAGACATATCCCAATTCAAAACCCTTTTTAGCTCGACTATTCGAAGAATAAGTAGAGCTTATGTTGTCACCCCGGCGTCGGCGTCACCGTCACGTCACGCCTTGGTTAAGGTTTTTAGTCAACCTTGTATACTACTGGCCCTACACCCACCATACTTGCACAACTTCATCTCCTATTGATGTACATCAATAACCCAAAAACTGATCTATATTTGACTTGACCTACATTTCCACTTGAATTACTTAGTTAATTCCCCTTGTTAAGGTTTTTAGTACAACCTTGGTTAAGGTTTTATTTTTTAGTCAAGCTTGTACATGGAATACTATTGTGCATACAGACACCATACTTGGCACTTTACCTTTTTCTCATAGGGATGTACATCAATACCTGATCTATATTTGACCTTGACCTACATTTCCTCTTGAATTACTTACTTAATTCCCCTTGGTTAAGGTTTTTAGTCAAGCTTGTATATCAAATACTCCTGGCCCTACACCCACCATACTTGAACAACTTCATCTCCTAGTGATATACATCAACAACCCCTGACCTATATTTGACCTTGACCTACATTTAACCTTGAATTACATAGTTAATTCCCTTTGGTTAAGGTTTTTAGTCAACCTTGGTTAAGGTTTTTAGTCAAGCTTGTACATGGAATACTATTGTGCATACAGACACCATACTTGGACAACCTTTTCTCATAGGGATGTACATCAATAACCCCTGATCTATATTTGACCTTGACCTACATTTCCTCTTGAATTACTTAGTTAATTCCCCTTGGTTAAGGTTTTTAGTCAAGCTTGTATATGGAATACTCCTGGCCCTACACCCACCATACTTGGGACAACTTCATCTCCTAGTGATGTACATCAACAACCCCTGACCTATATTTGACCTTGACCTACATTTAACCTTGAATTACATAGTTAATTTCCCTTGGTTAAGGTTTTTAGTCAACCTTGGTTAAGGTTTTTAGTCAAGCTTGTACATGGAATACTAGTGTGCATACAGACACCATACTTGGACAACCTTTTCTCATAGGGATGTACATCAATAACCCCTGATATATATTTGACATTGACCTACATTTCCTCTTCAATTACTTAGTTAATTCCCCTTGTTTACGGTTTTTAGTCTAGCTTGTATATGGAATATTCCTGGCCCTACACCCACCATACTTGGACAACTTCATCTCCTAGTGATGTACATCAACAACCACTGACATATATTTGACCTTGACCTACATTTAACTTTGAATAGAGTTAATTCCCCTTGGTTAAGGTTTTTAGTCAAGCTTGTACATGGAATACTATTGTGCATACTAACACCATACTTGGACAACCTTTTCTCATAGCGATGTACATCAATAACCCCTGATCTATATTTGACCTTGACGTACATTTCCTCTTGAATTACTTACTTAATTCTCCTTGGTTAAGGTTTTTAGTCAAGCTTGTAGATGCAATACTCGTGGCCCTACACCAACCATACTTGGACAACTTCATCTCCTAGTGATGTACATCAATAATCCCTGACCTATATTTGACATTGACCTACTTTTATCCTTGGATTACTTTCTTATTTCCCTTTGGTTAAGGTTTTTAGTCAAGCTTGTATATGGAATATTCCTGGGCCTACAGCAACCATACTTGGAAAACTTCATCTTCTAGTGATTTACATCAATAACCCCTGACCTATATCTGACATTGACCTACATTTAACCTTGAATTACTTACTTAATTTCCCTTCGTTAAGGTTTTTAGTCAACCTTGGTTAAGGTTTTTATGCAGGCCGCGGCCACATTGACCTACATTTAACCTTGAATTACTTACTTAATTTCCTTTGGTTAAGGTTTTTAGTCAACCTTGGTTAAGGTTTTTATGCAGGCCGCGGCCACCTTGTTTGTCAAGCTATGTGTACATTGACAACCCTCGTAGTCGAGCTATGCTGTTCTCCTACAGCTCTTGTTAATAGAAGTTAAACATGTATACTTTATCATTTATTCCATTATCATGATTATCACATAAAGCATGTAATAATAAAGTATAAACACTCATAGTAAGCATGATATTACTTCCTTTCAATGGTAATATGACCAGTGTAGGCACAGGTCAGCCTGTACATTCACATACAGGAGTGTGCTAGCAGATTAATATCCAGATTGATCAAACCCCATAAGGCCTTTTTCTCAAGCCATGGTCACATATACTTTTCTATATATGTGATGCACTGTTAGAGAAACAGTCCACTTACTTCACTGGTGCTGCACTCCGTGCCGATGGAAATATTTCAAGACAATCCACTTGAAAGATACAATAGGCGACATTAATTGTAAAAAAATGTTTCAAGACGAGTAGTAATTTTATTGATTTTTAACACTCATCTAGAAACATATTATAATGGTGCATATTGTATTTTCCAAGTGGATTGTCTTACATTTTCCACCGGCGCGGAGTGCAGCACCAGTGTAATAATGATAATTAAGATGTGCCATGTGTTTTGTACCTACAAAAATGGGCGTAATTTCATAAAAAAATTACAAAATTGACGATATTTTCCTGGAATGACACCGAAGGTTGTCAAAATTTTCAGAGCAAATGCGGAATTCTATTCTGCATTTGCTTTGAGAATTTCATCAACTTTCAGCATATTTATGAAATTGCGCACCTGTTTGTAGGTACAAAATCACATGGTGCGTCTCGATTATACAGACAGTATATCTGCATTGGCAATATATACATGTACATTGAAGTTCACATACTGTACTTGCACACCAAATTAATCACCTTTTTACACGCTTGTTTTTCTTAAATTCTGGCATCTTTCTACAGTCTGGGCAATAGGTATATATATAAGATTCCGGCACCTCGTGTTAATTTATGGCACCCGGTGTTTTTATAAACTTGAATGTATAAGGTTTCCAAAAATTCCGGGTGGTATTTTTTTAAACCAAGTTCGAGGTCATTTCAAGGTCATTGAACTTTATGCTTGACGGAAGTCGAAAATTGCCAATATATGAGCCAATAGGTAGGTCATGGTCCTTAACTTGGAAATTGGTGTAAGTTGTTCAAAAATATTTCAGATGGATATATTAAAGAATTTACGTAAACTACACTAATATTCAGTATATTATTATCATATTTTCAAGATGCCCGCCAAAAATCGGGTATTTATGAAATTTCGGTTGACTTGCTACATATTTGTGTAATGCTAAGCGCCTTCACCTATATTCAAAGGTTAATTCTTTCAACTGGAATAATATTGCAGTTAATATACAGTAGAACTTCGATCGCTCGAACCGGCAACGGAGTCGAGTTTGAGTTCGAGCGATGCATAGTTCGAGGGAATGAAGTTTCAAAAATGTACTGTCACATTCAGTCAATAAAATCACTTATGTGAATATATAAGATGACCGATGTGACATGCCATTGTATAAATATACAAACGGAAAATATAAACGAAACAATGTCAGTATACAATTATAAACACTATAAATTAACGCCTGCAGAATTCCATGATCTCGTTTGTTTGTTATTGGCACATCTTCTGTCAAAGTTAAATTTAAGTAAACGTTTGTTCATGACACAATAGCTGTGGACATCATAACGCCCGTAATTCACGCCGCTATTGTTTGCGATTAGTGATTTAATGTCATCCCGCGTCAAGGGAAACTACTCAACGCGACCGCCCGCAATGTTGGAATTCGCACCTCGTTAGACAAACAGCTGATCACAGACTTACCTGTTCGAGTTATTAGCGGTAATTACCACTGTTTGACCGTCCACGGGACTAATCCACAGGTTCGACTGTTCGAGTAATTCATAGTTCGAGTTTAAGGTGTTTTATTACATGAATTATATAGGATATTTGCCGGGACTGTCGAACCAGTTCGAGTTTTCCATGGTGTTCGAGCCAGACCTGTTCTAGTTATCGAAGTTCTACTGTACTCCATTGTCAGAAAACACAAAATGGCCTCATAGTAAATGGCAAATCCATAGTAATTTACTAAATATAACAGGGAGAATTTGGTTGGGGAGGAAATCAACTCTTCTCTCACTGTTCCCTGAGATTCCGTAACTACTAAAATGTGGACATATATTGAACCCTAATTTGATCGGCTAATAACATCATGCTCTGCATGACTTTTCATTTTTTTTTGTACAGCAATATTTCTGTCAACATAGTGATGAAATAAAGCATTCATGATGTTGTTATACCACTGGAAATGACATGTTATAAAGAAAGGACAAGTATAAAGTTATCGCCAGCAACATTTTCCGGGACCAAAATCCCAGAACCAAAAACAGATTTTTTTTTTTTTAAATAAAATTACGATCGTGGGGTTAAAAAATGCGGTCGATCGGGTAACAGGATAAACAACTCTTTTTGTTTTAATCATTATCGCAAAACATTGCTCCAGTAGCTGCTGGGATATTTATGAATTTATAGCTTGAAACAGACCTAAATATCTGGTGTACGCATGATTTGAAATTAACAAAAATTAGCACTTGCTCAATCGACCCAATTCCGTTCACTTCACAGTCCACTCAGTTAACACTCGCCCAAGTTGATTTCAACTCATTGTTGGAGTGTTAACTTTCACACCCTGTGTGTGACATGTTACCCACTACCCACTGTGGATATGTTGTAGCGTGAAGAGGGTGCCAAGTTGAAAAATGACAATCCACAAGTTAATTTATCTAATCCACAAATTAATAAGCCACAGAAAACACCAGCTGTTCCTCGTGTTGAGAGTATGTCGCCGATTCCTAGACGTTCTACAAATGGTGGGGCAGCTGGAGGGCAGGTATCTGAACATTTAATAATAACTGTGGGACAACAAACATTCAGCATGAAAGAACACCATGATACAGATAGGGGGCAGGGACGGTGGGCACCACAAAATCCTATGGAGACACTGTCACAGAGTCCTGGCCGTTCTATAAACCATGGAATGTCAGGGGTACCTCTAGGTTCATCCTACAGAACAACAGTACCCAATAGACCCCAACCCACACAATCTCCAAGGAAGGACACGGCACCTGATCCAGATAGAGGCAGTACAGGTCATGCAGGCAGTACAGAAGCAGGCCTATATGTGTTTGATTGTGGGAGCATGTTAGTTAAAGTCTACGATCAGTCTATAACAGAGATTAGAGGCATGGATGCAATTGTGAACGCAGCCAATGATAATCTTCAGCACGGAGGGGGTGTGGCCTACTACATCTCAAAAGCCGCTGGTCCTACGATGGATAGAGAGTGTAACCAATTTGTTAGTCGGCATGGACCACTGCCGGTCACAGAGTCGTTTGTATCCGGGCCAGGGCGTATGCACTGTCAGGGCATCATCCATGCAGTGGGGCCACAGTGGTGCCATTATGTGGACAACCAGGAAAACTGTGCCAGGGACCTCCACAAAACAATTATGAAAATATTGAAGGAAGCGGACAAACGGCGCTATCGGAAAATTGCTATGCCAGCTATCAGTGCAGGTAACTACATATCTTCTTAACCATTTCATCCCTAAATATCTAACATGGCATTTTCAAAGATAACCCTTTAACCCCTAAGTAACTGGAATGGATTTTGATATGTTAATTTTCCGACCAATCCAATCGTCACAAAATTATTTTCAGACTGGTCCATTTATGAAAAGGTGGTGCTTTTTATAAAAAATATGAAAAGTACTTGCAAAACCTGCAGATCCTGGTGAGACAGCTCGTGACAAGTCAGCTCATCTGGATCTTCACTGTTTGCAAATATCACAAAAGAGGTCTGTAGTGTTGAAAGAGTTAATGTTTGGACTCTTCCCATAATAATAAAATACATTTTTATTTTCGAATTGAGCAAAGCTGACAAATGTGGATCCTGATGAGATGGTTTGTTATGATTCATCTCATTAGGATCTGCAGTGTTTGCACATGTTGGATTTATGTCCTGTGTGGTCAAAATGGTAAAAAGGCAGGAAATGAATATTATCTCGTATTATTTACAATCCTTTTGAAAATATAGACACATTAAGGTACATGTATAGCGCTCTCTGTCCGTCTGTCAGAATAAGCATTTAGATAAAATTTGCACTAATAATTGGTCTGAAGCTCCATACTTGCACACTATCTTCAGCCATTGGTGTGCATCACATACCACTGACCTTGACCTACTTCCACTTTTCATTTACTTACTTATTTTCCTTGTTTAGAGTTTTTGGTCAACCTTTTAGATTTATGTTCAATTATGAGACTGCAGTCACCATACTTGCATACTATGATCAGCCAGTGCTGTGCATCACATACCATAAAACACCTAGCTTTCAACTCACAATGACCTACTTCCACTTTTCATTTACTTATTTTCTTTGCATACTATACCACGATGAAACACATGACAATTAAGTGACCTTGACTTACTATTGTGCTTCAGTGATTTAATGTATGTTCCACATTTTTCTGCCGACATACTTTTGTGCTATATTAAACACATTAAATCTGAAAAAAATATTTAATTGTAAGTACTTTTTCAATAACACAAAAGTCACCCTCCCAAAATTTTGTTTATTTGATGATATTCCATCAAATAACGATTTTCTCTGACCATAGTGACCATAAACATGATATCGATACACTAGCCTGGTATTCTCTATTTTCTCTGACTATTGTGACCATAACATGATATTGATACACTAGCCTGGTATTCTCTATTTTCTCTGACCATTGTGACCATAACATGATATCGTTACACTAGCCTGGTGTTCTCTATTTTCTCTGACCAATGTGAACATAAACATGATATCGATACACTAGCCTGGTATTCTCTATTTTCTCTGACCATCGTGACCATAAACATGATATCGATACACTAGCCTGGTGTTCTCTATTTTCTCTGACCATCGTGACCATAAACATGATATTAATACACTAGCCTGGTATTCTCTATTTTCTCTGACCATCGTGACCATAAACATGATATCGTTACACAAGCCTGGTATTCTCTATTTTCTCTGACCATCATGACCATAAACATGATATCGATACACTAGCCAGGTATTCTCTATTTTCTCTGACCATCGTGACCATAAACATGATATTGATACACTAGCCAGGTATTCTCTATTTTCTCTGACCATCGTGACCATAAACATGATATCCATACACTTGCCTGGCATTCTCTATTTTCTCTGACCATGGTGACCATAAACATGATATTGATGCACTAACCTGGTATTCTCTATTTTCTCTGACCATCGCGACCATCAATATCATATCGAGACACTAGCCTGGTGTTCTCTATTTTCTCTGACCATGGTGACCATAAACATGATATCAATACACTAGCCTGGCATTCTCTATTTTCACTGACCTGCATCGTGACCATCAACATGATATCGATACACTAGCCTTGCATTCTCTATTCTCTGACCATCGTGACCATCAACATATCAATACACTAGCCTGGCATTCTCTATTTTCTCTGACCATCGTGACCATAAACATGATATTGATACACTAGCCTTGCATTCTCCATTCTCTGTGACCATAGAGACCATCAACATATCAATACACTAGCCTGGCATTCTCTATTTTCTCTGACCATGGTGATCATAAACATGATATCGATACACTAGCCTTGCATTCTCTATTCTCTCTGACCATCGTGACCATCAACATATCAATACACTAGCTTGGCATTCTCTATTTTCTCTGACCATCGTGACCATAAACATGATATTGATACACTAGCCTTGCATTCTCCATTCTCTGTGACCATAGAGACCATCAACATATCAATACACTAGCCTGGCATTCTCTATTTTCTCTGACCATGGTGACCATAAACATGATATCGATACACTAGCCTTGCATTCTCTATTCTCTCTGACCATCGTGACCATCAACATATCAATACACTAGCCTGGCATTCTCTATTTCCTCTGACCATCGTGACCATCAACATGATATCGATACACTTGCCTGGCATTCTCTATTTTCTCTGACCATGGTGACCATAAACATGATATCGATACACTAGCCTTGCATTCTCTATTTTCTCTGACCATCGTGACCATAAACATCATATTGATACACTAGCCTTGCATTCTCTATTCTCTCTGACCATCGTGACCATCAACATGTCAATACACTAGCCTGGTGTTCTCTATTTTCTCTGACCATCTTGACCATCAACATGATATCGATACACTAGTCTGGTGTTCTATATTTTCTCTGACCATCGTGACCATAAACATGATATTGATACACTAGCCTGGTATTCTCCATTTTCTCTGACCATCGTGACCATCAACATGATATGGATACAGTAGCCTGGTATTCTCTATTTTCTCTGATCAACGTGACTATCAACATGATATTGATACACTAAGCCTGGTGTTCTCTACTTTCTCTGAGCCTATATTTCTTCTCCACTCTTGACAATACATGTAGGTTAACCAAGCAACACTACAGACTATAATAATGTTTGTTAATGATGAAAAATGAGCTTTCTCGTCGAGATCTGCATCGTTTGTAGATTGTGTTTGCAAAATTACGTCTTTTCTGGAAGAAGTGTAAAATTTCATATAGAACAGATCATAAATGTTCTGAAATGTGAATTTGCAAGCCATGATCCAATCAGTCAAATCAGTCAGTCAATCAACCAATATATCAACCAATATACAAGGGCGGATCTGGAGGGCAGTTCCGGGCTTGCAACCCCCCTTTCAGCCACGGAATTTACATAGATCACAGTTTACCACCAGTTGGAGTCTGAATTTAAATGCCGTAAAACACAGGAAAGTGCATTTCTGGACATCTAGATTTCAAAATCTTTCCTGGGGGGCATGCCCCCGGACCCTCTAGCATACTCGCTTCACTCCGTGCAGCTCTAAAATAGGACAACCCCCCCCCCCCCCCCCCCCCCCCCCCCCCCCCCCCCCCCCCCCCCCCCCCCCCCATCCCCAAATACTGGATCCGTCCCTGATATATCAGTCAATATATCGACCAACCTGTATATAGAATGATTTGTATGCCACCGGTCTCGAAGAGCCGGGTGGCATATTGTGTTTGGACCGTCCGTCTGTCCGTCCGTCCGTCCATCCATCCGAGCCAGCAAACGGGGTTTAGGAGCTTAGGTTAAGGGTTAGTAACAAAGGATTCTTTTGTTCTTTTCCGTAAGCTCCTAATATCTTTGATCTTTATGAGCTTATCCTTTGATCTTTTAAAGAACAAAAAGCCCATAACTGCCAAACGTTAGAGCGTCCGTCCGTCCGTCCGTCCGTCCGTCCGTCTGTCTGTCCGGGCACACATTAGGGTACTTATGTGGCTGGCCCCACAGGGTTATGGACTTGGTAAAGGATAGGGTTGGTTACAATTAGCCACCTAAAAAATCCTTTTATGTGGCTAATATTTAACATGTGATAAGCCACATAAGTATAGTACTGTAAGGACGTCCGTCCGTCCGTCCGTCCGTCCGTCACACTTTTCGGTTAACCACTTTGTCACAGTTTCTCAAATATGCTGCAGGTGGCATCCGCGTTTGACAGACGCATTTCTTGTTTAATATGATATTTATTTATCATGTTTATTAAACGAGTTTACTGATTTATTAAGAAATGAGGCCATGCCGAGTTTCTTATGATATCAGTCAACAAGTTTAATAAATATATTAAATAACACTAATGTTGGATTCTCTTATTGCATAAGCGCATCTTCATCATTCTAAGCTGTACCGAGTACCTAACATGTTTTCTGTGACGGGCTAATTTGCATATTTATTACACTAGTGTATTATGATTTTTAGCCAGGTTTTTTGAAAAAAAATCCAGGCTATTGGATTGGCGAAAGCCGGGCGGGCGGGCGGCGGCGGGCGGCGTCCACAATCAATGTTAAGTTTTCGTGTTTGAGTCCATTTCTTTGTTACTGTACCACCTAGGACCACCAAACTTTCACAGCTTCATAATCAAGGGGTGCCCACCACATATCACTATCCAACATGTTACTTTTTTTTTAACTTGACCCATTTTTTCCGCGTAGTCGACTTAGCCATTTTCAATGTTAAGTTTTCGCGTTTACAATGTTAAGTTTTCGTGTTAAGTCCATTTCTTTGGTACTGTACCACCTAGGACCACCAAACTTTCACAGCTTCATAACCAAGGGGTGCCTACCAATACATACAACTATCCAACATGTGACCATTTTTTTTACCTTCACCTATTTATTTCTACGTAATTGACTTAGCCATTTTCAACGTTAACTTTTAACGTACGTCTGGTTAGAGTTTTTTGGTTAAAACTTTTTCGTTATACTATATCTCTGCAACTGCTTCGCCCAATACCTTGAAACTTCACATGGGTGTTTATCATCATCCATATTTTCATTCTAACCCCCAACCGTGCGGCCCCTGTGCCCAATGTCAAGGTCAAATTACTTTGAATTTTTTTGTTAAAGTTTGTTTTTTCGTGTACTATATCTCTGCAACTGCTTCACCCAATACCTTGATACTTCACATGGGTGTTTATCATCATTGTCGCACCTGCTTGCGGAAAGCGCGATCCTGTGCCCAATGTCAAGGTCAAATTACTTTGAATTTTTTTGTTAAAGTTTTTTCGTGTACTATATCTCTGCAACTGCTTCACCCAATACCTTGATACTTCACATGGGTGTTTATCATCATTGTCGCACCTGCTTGCGGAAAGCGCGATCCTGTGCCCTATGTCCAGTTCAAAATTACTTTGAAGTTTTTTTGTTAAAGTTTTTTTGTGTACTATATCTCTGCAACTGCTTCACCCAATACCTTGATACTTCACATGGGTGTTTATCATCATTGTCACACCTGCTTGTGGAAAGCGCGATATCGTCGGCATTTTGGCATACGTCCATCCGTTCGTCGTGTGTCCGGTTAAAGTTTTTTGGTTAAAGTTTTTCCATCTACTATATCTATTTTTTTAGTGTCCATGCCTCGCCCCAAGGCGCGACATGCAGGCCACGGCCATCTAGTCTACAAAAAGTGGGTATAATTATGTTATCCAAGTGTCTATGCTTGGAAAAAACCTGGCCTTCGTGGCTTTGCCTCGTTTCTTGTTATTACTCTGCGTTAATACACTGTGAAAGCCCATTTTATGCAATAAAAACCATGTATAACACAAATCATTTGAAAGAAATTGTGACTGAAATGGGGCTTATGGGATTTGTGACCACTGTAGCTCCAGATCAAATAGCACACTCCTGTAACCTGAGAATAATCTATATTGCTTGTTATTAGAAGCATGACTGGTGTTTCAGTGATGGAATTTCGAATGGTGCAGATTCTGATCAGACTGGATGCAGAGGCTGATCTGGATTACACTGGTTGTAAGACTCATAAGCTCCATTTCCCCAGTCACAGCCACAGATATTGTTTAATGTTTGATACATTTTTATTATGCCCCCTATACGATAGCATGGGGGGCATATTGCGTTGCTCTACAGGTTCCGTCCTTATGTCCATATGTACGTACGACCGTCTGTGTAAATTTACATCGAACAGTTTGTAAGAGTTTCTCCAACATGTATTTCTTCAATATTACACGAAGGATTGCTTCAATACTTGGAAACTTGAATCACAGAACATTTGTCACACACTCGTGCCACCATTAACACGACCTTGACCTTCGTCACCTTCTAAATTTTGCTGAAACACTTGGCCATCTTTAGCATGCCTTTAGAAGAAAGGAGTGCGTATGGCATACCCTCGGTGTCGTTGTCAGCGTCTGTCCGTCCGTCCATCTGTACGTCCGTATGTCTTCAAAAATTTGAAAGCTTAACATTGGGGGAAATTTGTTATACTTTCTGTTTTCTTTTACCAAACCTTTATATATTGCACACATCATGCCTTTCTCTAATGATTCTCTATCATTCTGGGATAAATCCATGATGCTCAGACCCCCGCTAACCCCAAGGTCAAGGTCACAGTCTTTGTGCATAAACTTAATGTTGAGGGAAATTTGTTATTATTTCTGTTTTCTTTCACCAAACGTTTTGATATTTCACTCATGCCTTTCTCTAATGATTTTCCATGATACTGTGACCAATCCATGATGCTCAGACCCCCGCTAACCCCAAGGTCAATGCCACAGTCTTTGTGCCTTCATACACTTAACATTGGGGGATATTTGTTATAATTTCTGTTTCTGTTCACTGCTCTTCTTGATATTTTACACATCCCTTCCTCTAATGGTTCGCTATCATGCCATGCCAAATCCATCCACAACCCTCAGACCCGGGCCTGCTAACCCCAATATCAAGATCACAATCTTAGTGCTGTCAAAAACTGAACATTAGGGGGAAATTTGTTATAATTTCTGCTTCCTTAACACAGCTTGTTGGTATTTGTTAAACTAAAGCACCACCATGCGCGCTTCGTTGTCTTTTTACAACTCTTGTGTTTTGTGGCTAAATTGCCTCATTTCTTGTTTTTTGTTATGGTCCAGTATGCCATGGGGCATAATCCTGTTTTACAAACATAATCTCTTGTTTATTTTAATCTTCCAGGAATATATGGAGTGCCAAAGCCGCTTTGTGCCGAGATGTATGTGAAAGCTTTTTTTGACTTTGGTTGTCAGTATCCGAGGACGATTTCAGAAGTTCACTTTATCGACGTTGACCAACAAATCCTAGGGCTGGTTAAGTCTGCCCACAAAGAGTCATTGGTGAACACATACAGTCTGGACTTCCAGAATGCCAGGAAATATCCCAGTGCATCAAGATCGGCATATCCCAAAGATCGTAGACCAGGTATAACAAGCATATGTATACAACTGAAATTTGTTTTAACGCTTTCACAGCTATACACTCTCATCCAAAACGTACAAACATTGCAGATCCAGGTGATCAGAATCTCCAATGTTTGTAATTGTTCTAGAGCCAGGAGGCAGAAAGTGTTTGGATTGATTGTCTGTCCATGTGTCCGTCCGTGGTTCTGGTTAAGAAGTTATCCAGAGTTTTCTCAATTCTGTCTCAACTTCTGTTTAACTTGAAGGATTGCTTTAATATTTCAATACATCAGACGTGTGCACAAATGTCACACATCCATGCTGCCTTGAATACGAACTTCACCTTTTGACCTTAACAGCTTTGCTTATGGACACTTGGAGGCTTCAGTTTGAAAATTTGCTGGAGGTTCTCCATTCTGTCAAAACTTCTATATCCCTCGAATAATTACTTTCCTTAAACACTTGGCACTTTTGGTCAGGAACTTTGCCGGAGATTCTCCAATCTGCCACCAGGGGCATTTATTTACTTTGCTTATACACTTGGTTTTGTTTAATTATGTCATAACTTCTATATCCCTTGAAGTCTTACTTCAGTGTTTCAGTACATCATACTGTACTTGTTCACAAATGTCGCCCTTAATATGACCATGAACTTTTGACCGTCACAACTTTGCTTAAACACTTAGAGGTATTGATTAAGAAGTTTGCCAGAGTTTCTCAATTCTGTCATAACTTCTATATTACTTGAAGAATTACTTCAATAATCCAATGCATCAGACTTGTGCCCTAATACCACACATCCATGCTGCCCTTAATATGACCTTGACCTTTTGACCTTCACAACTTTGCTTCACACATTTAGTACTTTCTGTTAGGAAGTTTGCTAGAGTCCCTCCAACCTGCCACTGGGGTTCATTTGTATACCGACAGGCCGCATTTGCTTGTTAAGATTTTGAAAAGGAATAATCATATTCTGATAATTGAAATAGTCAACATATCACGAAACTGTATAATTCTGCTATTTAGGTCTTTAAACACTACATACCTCTATCGGCATGTTTGCAAACAGTGTAGTTCCAGATTTGCCAGCACTCCGAATAAGCCGTCTCATCAGGATGTATACCATTTGCGAAAATAAGATGAATGTTCTGGCATAGGATTAATTGCGCACTACTATAAAGTAGAATACAAAGTTTCATGTAACAAAACAGGCAGGCACGGATACAGGGGGGGGGGGGGGGGGGGGGGGGGGGGGTGGGGGGGGGGGGGGGGGGGGGGGGGGGGGGGGGGGGGGGGGGGGGGGGGGGGGGGGGGGGGGGGGGGGGGGGGGGGGGGGGGGGGGGGGGGGGGGGGGGGGGGGGGGGGGGGGGGGGGGGGGGGGGGGGGGGGGGGGGGGGGGGGTGTCAGGGGGTTCCAGCCACCCCCCTGCTCCGGCAAAAAAAAAAACAAAAAAAAAGAAAGAAGAAAATCTACAATACTCGAATAGTTGGGTGACTTTTTTCGTGGCCTAGGTGTCAGGAAATCACATCTGCGGCGATCTGGCATTTAAATTTTTTCGTCTGCTGTTGCCTTATACCGGTATTTAGCCTTCTTTCTCAATAAAACATGTTATGACAGCACTTTAGAATCATTTCCATGCTTTGACATCATTTTAGAATCTTTTCCAATGGAAATGATCCTAAAGTGCTGTCAAAGCATGTGTTTTATGAGCAAAATCGAAAATAAACGGGAGATGACAAAATGTTGACTGCATATCTAAACAATATAAAAATTCACATCTGGTGTGGCGAGGACCTGGCATCAGATCAGGATTATTCTGATTTCAGGGCTGAATATTTTTTTTTTTATTGTAAATATTCAGTTCTGATTTTGGGATTTTCCCCCCATTTGTACATGTACTTGAACATGTACATGTACTTATACAGGTAATATATGGGACACTAAACCCATTGACCTGGCCTTATATGACCTTAGCTGTTGATAGGCCGTTAAACCCCAAGAAAGAAAATAAAATCACACATATTTGTTTTATATGCTAATTTTTCAACAATATAAAGTTAATCGAACACAATGAAAACTAATCGTTAATCAGTCCAATTCAGTTATGTTATTATCGATGGTGATTTTTCTGTCCGATTCCCAACAATAATGTAAAGTAAAGTAAAAGATGTAATAACAACTTGCTATCAATACAAATATGTGGCTGTAACTGGTGAAATGGGGCTTATGGATGTTGCGACACGTATAGATCCAGATCAGCATGCACATGCATGGCCGTAACTAGGGGTGAAATCAAGACGAAGCGAAAATTCTTGAGGTCCCCAAAGTGGACCGATAGCGCTAGGGGGTCTGGGAGCATGCTCATAGTGGTTGCTTAAGTCACAGCCAAATATTACTGCTCCATATGTTATGCTTGGCCTTAAACAAAACTATTCTGTATTGGTTGGCCATTAAACACCATTGCATTAAATACAACTTCCATCTGTTGTGTGGAAATGTATTACACATCATTACCACAAAAATATATTTTTAGCCCCAATTCCACCAAATATTGATTTTATTGCATGTTTATATTCATGTATTCACCTTGTACGGGCGGGCAGGTGGACTTGGCAGACAGGCGGGTACAGCTTGTCCATGCAATAACTAGAGTTCTACTTGACGTATCATAAACAAATTCGCTATACATGTTTATTTATAATATTCGCACTCTGTATCCTTGTCCACGCAATAACTCCAGTTCTACTTTACCGATCATAACTAAATTCAGTATACCGGTACATGTTTATCATTGCCAGCCGAAGAAGCATATTCATTCTCAAATATTTCCTACAACTTATGTCCCCTTGGTGTCCATATTTAATTTTCGCACTCTGTATTCTTGTCCATGCAATAACTCAAGTTTTCCTTTACTGATCGTAACCAGATACGGTATACATGTTTATCACGGCTAGACAAAGAACCATATTGTTTTTCAAAATTTTCTGGCGACTTATCTCCCGTTGGCGGCCATTTTGTATTTTCACACTCTGTCAATGTCCACGCAATAACTCAACTTCTACTTGACGGATCGTAACCAAATTCTGTATATATGTTTATCATGGCAATTTGAAGAAGCCCGGCCAGCTTTAATTTTCACACTCTGTATACTTGTCCACGCAATAATTCAAGTTCTACTTGACGGATCGCAACCAAATCAGTATACATGTTTATCACGGCAAGTCAAAGAAGCCTATTCATTTTCAAAACTTTCCGAAGACTTTTCTCTCCCCTTGGTGGCCATTTTTAATTTTCGCTTGACGGATCGTAACGAAATCGGTATACATGTTTATCACAGCAAGTCAAAGAACCCTATTCATTTTGAAAACTTTCCGAAGACTTATCTCCTCTTGGTGGCCATTTTTAGCGCGCCTGCACGAAGTGCAGAAAAGCTTATGTCATACCTCAGGCGTCGTCGGCGTCCACAAACTTAACGTTGGGGTAAATGTCTTATAACTTCTGTTTCCTTTCATGGATCATCTTGTTATTTCATACATGCATTCCTCAGATGACCCTCTATCATGCTGTAGCAAATCCATTACCCACCAACCCACCCAACCCTTACCCCAAGGTCAAGGTCACAAACTTAGCACATTCATAAACTTAACGTTGGGGTAAATTTCTTATAACATCTGTTTCCTTTCATGAACGCCTTGATATTTCATACATGCATTCCTCAGATGACCCTCTATCATGCTGTAGCAAATCCATGACCCACCACCCAACCCTTACCCCAAGGTCAAGGTCACAAACTTAGCACATTCATAAACTTAACGTTGGGGTAAATTTCTTATAACATCTGTTTCTTTACAGGGAACGCTTTGATATTTCAATCATGCATTCATGTGATGATCCTCTATTGTGCTACAGCAAATCCATGACCCACTCCCCCCCACATTTTTCCCCAAGGTGAAGGACACCAACTCAGCACATTCATACATGCATTCCTCATGTGAATAGCTATCATGCTGTAGAAAATCACCAACTTAGTGCTAGTGCGTTCATAAACTTAAAGTTGGGTTAAATTTTGTTTTACTTCTGTTTTCAGGGAGCGCATTGATATTTCATGCATGCATTCATCTTAATATGATATATTATGCTATAGCAAACCCACGACCTACCTTGCACCACTGACCCCAATGTCAAGTTCCACCGCACGCCCCTTAACCCAAGGTCAAGTTATATAATATTCATGTTTTGTTATTCAACTGTGCCAAGTTTGAGTGAAGGCTGCCAACAGGCGAGCTTCGTTGTCTTCTGACAACTCTTGTTAATGTTTGCACTCTGCATCATTTACATGCAATAACTTGAGTTCTACTTGATGGATCGCAACAAAATTCTGTATACTAGTTTATGACGGAAATATGTTGTGCCCGCTTGTGGAAAGCGAGACATAGTGATCACAATGACGTCTGGGTGTCCGTGCGTCCCTCCGTGCGTGCGTGCGTCCGTCCGTCCGAAATCTGTGTTAAAGTTTTTAAATACCTTATATCTCTGCAGTACTAAGTCACATTGACTTCAAACTTCATATGCTTAGTAGTCATCATTCATATATTCATGCTCATACATGCATGGTCAAATGACTTAAGGATCATCAGATGAATGCACGTATGAAATATCAAAGCGTTCCCTGTAACAAAACAGAAGTTACACAACATTTACCCCAACATTAAGTTTATGAACATGCTAAGTTTGTGACCTTTAGGTAAGGGTTGGGTGGTGGGTTGTGGATTTGCTACATCAACTATCTCTGTAACCGTAAGTCGGTTTGCTAGAAACTTTGTAGGCTTATTGGTCATCATCCATATAATCATTCTGTGTCTCACTCATGCGGCCCCTGTGCCCCAAGATCAAGGTCAAATGACTTAGAAGTTTGCATTAAAGTTTCTGTCAACATTTGCGTTAAAGTTTTTATATACCTTATATCTCCACAATTGTTACTCCAATTTACTTCCAACTTCCAATACTTCCTTTTCATCATCCATATTTTCATTCTGTAGCCTGCCCATGTGGTCCATATGCCCAAGGTCAAGGTCAAATGACTAAAATTATGTTAAAGTTTTTATTTACCTTATATCTCCGCAACACTTACTCCAATTTACTTCCAACATCCAATACTTCTTATTCATATCCATATTTTCATTCTATAGCCTACCCATGTGGTCCACATGCCCATGGTCAAGGTCAAATGACTTTGAAATTTGTGTTAAAGCTTTTACATATGATACCTTATATCTCCACAACACTTACTCCGATTTACTTCAAATAATTATTTATTATCATCCATATCTTCATTCTATAGTCCACCCATGTGGCCCACATGCCGAAGATCAAGGTCAAATGACTAAAGTTTGTGTTTAAGCTTTTACATACCTTATATCTCCACACCCCTTAATTCAAATTTCAAATAAATACACTCTCTGAGACCATCAAATGCCTCGGCGGGCTCGACATGCGGGCCGGGGCCATCTGGTTATTAATTTTCTTACTCTGCATCCTTGTCCATAACTAGTTCTACTGGACGGATCATAACCAACTTTGATGCACATGTATGCCATGGCAAAAGGAAGAACCTTATTGGTTTTCAGTGAGTTGTCTCCCTTGTTAACTCTTCATGTCTTGAATGACCTCGATATTGTGACCTTCGACACTCAATTTGCATTATTTTGTTTTTCTCAAGTTTTAGTTTCGGAGGGGTATACCCATCAGTGTTACTGATTTTGTTTTCCATGGAGTTATGGCATCTTCCAAAATAAAGTGCACCAACAACTCCCATGTTATATCAATAATTTAAAGTCATTTTTTATTACTAATTCTTTGGAAAATGATCAAATGAATAACAAAAAAATAAATAAATAACACAATCTTTATTTATAATGTAATTTTTATAACTTTGAAATTTGAAGTTGCTAATGTCACATTTTGACGGAGTTTTGACAGACTTTTGTGACATTAGCAACAAGTAAAAATTGGGAAAAGGCAAGCATAGACTGTAGATAATATAATGTTATCTGGATACCTGAATTCTTCTTATTGAATGGATAAAGAATATAAAAAAACATATTCAGAGAGTCTTTGCAGAAAAAGTAACATACATTTAACGATGTTGCTAATGTCATTTTTTGACGGAACAAGGTTTTGCTAATGTCATTTTTTGACGGAACAATATGTTGCTAATGTCATTTTTTGACGGAACAATATGTTGTTAATACATGTATCACATTTTGACGGAACAATGTTTTGCTTAGGTATTTGAATGGAGTCAAACTTTGTCAAGTCATATTCATAATGATTGATTGATAGAATGTCACTATTAGGCGTATTTATGTGTAAAATGTTGGTTGTGGTGTGTATTTATTTTGCCACAAAAATAGGAATATATATATATATCAAGTTCTTATCTTTTTTTTCAAACTACATTCATTACTAATATGGTCGTCTGAATGGTATTTAATATATATATTGAGTTGTCAAACACATGCATGTATTTATGTATAATTTTATAATGAACATAGTTCTAAATAAACATTTGCTTAATTGATAATTTCAGTGTTCTCTTTTATTTTAAGAAAAAATGCGGGAAGTGTTTAGTCAGAAATATATAATACTAGTACCACATTTGTAAAGGTTTTTCACCAGTATGTATCATTTTTATGTCTTCAAACTAACCTGAATGGTTGCAAACTGATAGGTTGCTATGAAATCGTCCTAATAATAAAAATCTGCCTACTCTAATCACTCAAATAACCCACCATAGACCATTCCGCTCTACCCACAGCCAATTGGCTAGTCCGCTATTTAAACTCTTCCTATTTATTTTAGGACGCTATCAAGAGTGCAGGTATATTTGTCTCTCTCTTTATTTCGTGCTTATTTTGAATTTCTGCGTGTATTGTGTCGTTTTTGTCTTTATATTTCGTTCAATACATATTATTATCACTCTTGTGTGTTACGTGATTATTCTCCATTGCATTTTTTGGGGTTTTTCCACGGTGTTTTACTTTGTGTCACATATTTTCGCGTGTACGCGATTCGTACCCTAACGGGTTCGTCCCAAATTGGATTCGCTCCCGTGCACATTTTTTTTTTTTTTTGTAGCGTTTTTGCGTTCTATCAGGTTTTGTATACAATACTTGTTAGAATGCCGCAATCACGCGCTGCGTGTGGACACATGACTTCGCCTTGGGATACCCATACGGACAGGTGCTTTGCCTGTTGCGGGTGTTGCAAGGAGAGGCCATGTATTTGTCCGTCCGTTGGACGGATTCGACGTGGGGCAAGGCTGGGTCTAGAAGGTCCCATACCTCACGTCTGAAGAAGACTGTGTCCGAGTCTCAGCTCTTGGGAGCAGTGGAACCGTCCGAGGTTTCGGAGGTTTGTGTTAAGTGATAGGCCGGTGATCCATACAGGGGATACCGGGCTGCTGGGGCCGGTGCATGATCTCATATCACCTGGTTCGCAGAAAGCTATACCTATCACAGGGGTGTTTTCGGCCGTTTCTTGATAATATATCACCTGGTTTGAAGCTGACCCAGCCTCTCTCAGTAGAGGCGCCCCCGGTACCGGGCACCGGTCACCGGGCACCGGGCAACCGGGCACCGGGCACCGGGCACCGGGGCACCGGTCACCGGGCACCGGGCACCGGGCACCGGGCACCGGTCAAGTACCGGGCATCGGTCATCTACCGGGGCACCGGTCATCAGGGACCGGGCACCGGGCACCGCACCGGTCACCGGGCACCGGGCACCGGGCACCGGGCACCAGTCAAGTACCGGGGCATCGGTCATCAACCGGGCACCGGTCATCAGGACCGGGCACGGGCACGGGTACCGGGCACTGGGTCACCGGCACCGGGCAACGGTCAACCGGGCACCGGCAGCCACCGGGCACCGGGCAGCTGCCGGGCACCGTTCTGCCGACGGGCACCGTGCAATCATCGGGCATCGGGGCACCGGGCAAGTAACGGACACGGACACCAGACTCTCCTTCAGATACCTTCTTCTCTGGACAGTCGGCTGCTTCCGGTAGGAAGACGTTCTGTTAGCTCTTCGAGTTCTGGTTCGGAGTTTAGCTCTGGTTCTTCCTCTTCTTCGAGCTCTTTCTCAGGGTTTGGTACTGTTTCGTCTAGATCTCGTTCTACCTATTCGTCGTAGGAGACGGTCGCATAGGACTTCTACGAGTAGTTCAGTTCTGTTAGATCAGATGGCTAAGGTTCTGGGGGCTCTGACAAAGTCCCAGAATTTAGTGGGTTTGTCTGCGTCTCCACAACAGATGGCTGTGCCAGTGGATCCTCCCGGGGTTAGCCTTCCACGTGTAGTGGTAGATGACTGCCAGTCGGTGCCTTTTGGGCAGGCAACTACGCGGGGGTGGGGGAGGGCGTACAGGGAAGTTGTACGATCTAGATGGTTCGCTTCCCTTGGGTCTAGATGGCACCCCCTGTGGATGGTAACGGTGGTCAAGACTCTGATGTAGAGGGGGAGTTAGTTCGATTCGCTTCCACCTTCTCTTTTGGATGCTATCGATGCGATTTACACTCTGCTTCCTGCAGAGGTGTGTCCACCTCTACCTCCTCCTGCCCCTCGGGTTCATTCCTTGTATGAGGTTGATTCGGTGGTGGATACGAAAGTGTTACCTAGGCTCCCTTTTCTCTCCTACGGTTGGTCTTCTGGCTAAGGAGATTGAGGATGCTTTGGGCAAGAATTTGGCGACTCTGCGGGTTCTCGTGTGCCAAAGGTTTTGAGTATCTCACAGGGATCGAAATACTATTCGCCCCATATAATTCGGCTTGGCCCTTGAGACCACCCTGTTTGGATAAGGACGCTTCGCGATTGGGGTATCGGGTGAACCAGGTCCTGGTTTGCACTTTGTTAAGGCATGGGACTCTGCTGATTCTAAAACTTCGTTCTATTGTGGCGATGGCCTCACATGTTGACCTATGTTTGGGGGCAGCTAAGGAGGCGATCAATCAGGATGATTCGTCTTCTCTGAACGCGGTTCTGCAGTCGGCGGCTCGTGCTTCGAAGCACATTCTTAGCACTTCTTTAGCTGCTTCTACGGACATTATTTTGTCCAGGAGAGATGCTGTGCTAGACCGCTCTTCGGTTTTGACTGGTTCTGCCAGAGACTTGCTCAGGGCAGCTCCGATCACCTCTGATTCCTTGTTTGGAGGCAGGTGTGAACGTGCGGCCAAGGATGATTTTTTCGGCCAGGGAGCGGTTGTTCATGACCAGGAGTTGGTCACGATCCAACCAGAGCGGCGCTCGCAAGAGGCAAGCATTTTCAGTGGGTCGTGGTCCTTCTCAGGCTAAGGGGGGTAGGAACACTGGGTCTTCGCGGTCTTTGAACCGTGGGTCTATACCTTCAGCGACGGGTCCGAGGTTTCAGTCAGCGGCTCAGTACTTTCAACCTCCTGTGAGGTCGGTTCCCAGGGGTGTGTCGTCGGCTCGGGGCCGAGGTAGGAGTGGTATCTCCGGCCGCAGGCCTCGGAGGAGGACCAGATAGGCCAACTGGGGCCGTTTCGTTTGGGGAGGACCAGCCCATGTCACTTGTCTCCGTTCCTGTAGGAGGCAGGATCGCGTTATTTCCTCTTCAGTGGGAGAGGATAACTCGATCCAATTGGGTACGGGATGTAATCCGCAAGGGTTACGCCATCCCGTTTTTGAACGGTCCACCCCCCTTGCGAGAAGGGGTCCTCCCCTATGGACTCCCTACAGGGATTTGGTCAAGAGGGAGGCCCTCTCCAGAGAGGTAGCTTCACTCTTGGAGAAGAGAGCCATCGAGGAGGTTCAGGACGTGTCTTCTCCGGGGTTCTACAGTCGTCTTTTTGTAGTCCCGAAGAGGAACGGGGGGCCTAGTCCTATCCTGGACTTGTCTGTTCTGAACGAATTTGTCCTATCGGAACATTTCAAGATGGACACGTCTCAGTCTATCCGCAGCGCCATTTGTCCGGGAGACTGGGCCGTTTCCATAGATTTGCAGGACGCGTTACTTCCACGTGCCCATCCGCAGGTGCTCTCGGAAGTTTCTCAGGTTTGTCTCCAAGAACAGGGTGTTTCAGTTCCGAGTGCTACCGTTCGGGCTGACGACTGCTCCTCGTGTGTTTACAATACTCATGGAGACAGTGGCAGCGGAGGCCAGGCGTCTGGGGGTCTCTCTGCTCCAGTATTTGGACGACTGGTTGATTCACCATCAATGCGTTCATTCGCTCAGACGGAATCTGGCGGTGGTTTGGGGGTTAGTTATTCGGCTAGGTCTAATTCCCAATCTCGAGAAGTCGGAGTTGGTTCCCACACAGGATTTTTCTTATGTGGGAATGAACTTCTTGACCGATCGCTCGATCATCAGGGTTCCGTTGGACAGGGTGCGAGGCATATTGACCAAAGTTTTCCAGGTACTGGACAGGGTATCTCTGTCTGCTCGGCAGTTTCTGTCACTCCTGGGCGTTCTGGGAGCAGCTGCGGAGTATGTGGTGCTGGAAGGTTACATCTGCGGCCTCTCCAGTTTTACTTACTCGGGCTGTGGAGGCCGCACCGCGATCTTTGGATCGGGTTTTACCTCTGGTCACCGTCTTCAAACGCCAATTGAGATGGTGGGCAAGTGGAGGACAGGTTCCTACAGGGAGTTCCCATGGTGTTACCTCCTTCGACCCTCTTTCTGTCCCCACAGATGCGTCGGGCACAGGGTGGGGGGCTTATCTGGAACCTCTCGGTCTGTGTTTGTCGGGTCTATGGTCGGTGATGGAAGCTCAGGAACACATCAACATGTTAGAGCTCTTGGCAGTATTCCGAGGATTGACTGCGGCGGAATCCGTTCTGATCGGACAGGTGGTGCTGGTTTCGACCGACAACACGACAGTGGTTTGCTTACATCAACAAGCAAGGTGGGACACATTCAATCCGACTGTGTCTTTTGACACGGGAGATGCTGCTGTGGTGTCACGGCAGACACATCTCCTTGCGAGCCCGGCACATAGCGGGACGCAAGAATGTGTTAGCGGACTATCTGTCCCGGCAGTCCTCCCCTGTTCTGACAGAGTGGTCCCTGCGTCCGTCGGTGTCCAGTGCGATCTTGTCCAGATGGGGGGCTCCCTTCGTGGATTTGTTTGCGACAAGACTCAACAACCGTTGCCTCTGTATGTGTCACCGGTTCCCGACCATCGGGCATTGGCGGTAGACGCAATGTCCTTGTCGTGGACCAATCTGGACGGGTATGATCATTTCCACCGTTCGTGATGTTGCCCCGAGTCTTACGGAAGATTCGAGACGATCAGTCTCTGATCACGCTGGTGGCCCCGTGTTGGCCGACCAGGAGTTGGTTTGTCATCCTGTTGGAACTGCTGACAGAACACCCCGTAGTTCTACCGGTCAGTCAGGATCTTCTGTCTCAGCATGCAGGGAAGACCTTTCACTCCAATGTGCGGATGCTAAATCCTTCACGCGTGGCGGTTATCAGGCAGGCCGTCAGACGCGATGGTTTTTCAGAAGACGCTGCCAAGGTTATCGCTCAGTCTCAACGGCCTTCCACCACTAAGTTGTATGACGCTAAGTGGAGAGCCTGGGTGGATTGGGGTCATCAACAGTCGGTTGATCCACTCAATCCCACTATAGGTGAGATAGGTGAGTTTCTTTTGTTTCTTTTTCATACTAAGAAATTATCTGTTTCGGCCATCCGTGGGTATAGAGCGGCTCTGTCTAGCGTGCTTCGGTTTTCTAATGGCGCAGCGAATTTCTGGGCACTGACATCAAATTGTCGGCCATGATTGCACATTTTGCTAGAGCGCGATTTGTGTCGCGTTCTTCCACGCCCAGGTGGAATCTGTCTTGCGTTTTGTGGTCATTATCCAAGAGCCCATATGAGCCTATGGCTTCAGCCACTTTGTTGAATTGTTCCATTAAAACCGCTTTTCTTCTGGCCTTTGCTACTGCTAAGCGTAGAGGTGAGCTCCATGCTTTCTGGATGGCCGATCAGCACATGTCTGTGGGCAGGAACTCCGTTTCTTTCTCCTATGAACCGGGTTTCCTTCCTAAGACACACAATCCCTCGTCTCATGATCTGGAGCCTATTCTGGTTCCAGGGCTCCCTCCGTCCCGTCTGTCAGCAGCGGTTGATCGCACTCTCTGTCCAGTCCGTGCGGTCAAGCACTATATCCGGAAAACTAAGAACATTCGGTCCAACCGTAAGCGTTTCTTTATTCCGACGTTAGGCCAGCGGGAGGTATCGAAATCTACTATCTCCCCGCTGGATAGGTAGCCATTACTAGAGCTTACTTCAGTAAGTGGCTCTAGCAGCGGTGAAATTTAGACCTAAGCCGCACGAGGTACGAGCAGTTTCTACCTCGTGGGCTTTTCGCTCGGGCGCCTTTCCGTCAGGAAGGTCATGCGAGCGGCAACTTGGAAGAATTATAATACTTTTTCTAAGTTTTATCTCCGATCACTTTCTGAACAGGCAGGTGATGTGCTGCAAATGGGTCCGTTAGTAGCAGCGGGTGAAGTTGTGGGTTAGTCAGCCTGTAGCATCACTTTTAGAGGCTGTTGGATCTACCTGTTTGCGCTCGACTGGTTCTCTTTCTGATAACCCGATTTTTCGGTTTTATCATTACAGTTCCAGTCGAGTAATGGGGGTTGGGAAGTGTGGTTCACCTCCGGATGAGCTTCGCTTGCTTTTGATCATGTACGGGTGACTTTGGTGATGAAGGGTTTCACTTTTCATCACACTGGCCCATGAGTTTTTTATGTGTATATGTTGGATTAGGGAAAGACAACCTAATCAGTTGTTGCACCGGTGTTGCTAAAAGATTAGTTTTACCGTTCAATTATCTAATTTTTGTTCTAATTGTTTAGCGAACAATGTAGTTCAAATGGTCACAATGATATTGTGTCATAACTTTCGTACTTGATTTTGGATGTTTATGGTTTGGCCTGTTTATGGCCAGCTTTACGCCTTAGCACTTCCTGGTTAGGCTGATCTTAGTGCTTAGGACGTTTCATATGCATTCTCGATATGGACGAGTTGTTTTTCGCCATAGAAAGTTCAGACTTTGTATTAATCTCGGTTGAGTTTGTTGTATGTGAGTGCCAGACGACAGCATCCGTCCAGGTCTCGTCTATCAGCACAGCTATACCATGAGCATTCTCCGTCGGGTGTCCAAGGGTAGCCTGTCGCAGTCTCCGTATCAGGCTACATGACTAACGTGGTGGTGATTGTCGTCAACCATCCCTCACTACTATCGCTTGAAAAGGGGGGGCCGGATTGGGCGCTCCTAGGCTTCTAGGGTGAGTCTTTGTTATTACATTATATGTAACACCAACTTTTACCTAGGCCTATGTTTATATTTTGTCTCTTTCGAGGGTTTTTAATCTGCCTTACCATTCCGGTCGAGTATGAGTAGTGAGAATACCTCCCACCATCACTACGAATTCTTGCAACCATTCAGGTTAGTTTGAAGACATAAAATGGAAAATTATTTCTAATTTTAGTTTTTATTATTCATACTCACCTGAATGGTAAGGTACACCCTCCTCCCGTCCCCGCTTGATGGTTTTATCTTCTCCCTACTTAGTATACTTCAGGCTATTTTTATCTAGCAGTTTCATTTCCACATGGAAATGATTGACTCTTGTAGCCGTATACCTAACAATAATAGGAGGAGTTTAAATAGCGGACTAGCCAATTGGCTGTGGGTAGAGCGGAATGGTCTATGGTGGGTTATTTGAGTGATTAGAGTAGGCAGATTTTTATTATTAGGACGATTTCATAGCAACCTATCAGTTTGCAACCATTCAGGTGAGTATGAATAATAAAAACTAAAATTAGAAATAATTTTCCATTTTATGTTTAGGCCCTATTCAGTAAAGTCCGCATCATTGCTTATGACTTTTCTTCCTCCAAATTATTGTTAAGTACTTCTTGTTACTGAAGTTATTAACCCTACTATAATTACCTTTTTTCAGTTCGAATTGCAAGTGTTTAAAAATGTTCTGCATTCTTTACTGTTACTTTTACTGTTCTTGTTCATTTATGTTTTTTGACTGAAGTTTATGGTGTTTCTCTAACTGAGGAGTCCTGGAAACACTGTACGGGTCACCAACAAAAGCAGGACGAAACACACCTGACAGACAGCAAGATAAAGTAAACTGAAGAATAAGTATACATATCATTGTATCGACCCCGTATAAATAAAGGGCTTAAAATAAAGAATTCAGCTCATTTCATGTTGACCAATCAATATTCTACAAAGGACTGTCAGGTGTGTCTTAGAGTTTTTCATTGAGCATTTCAGAGTTTTTCATTGCTTTCCAATCTCAAATTTACAGACAGGCATACAGACAGTTGAGAAACACAAGTGTGAGGCCAGTACAGAAGGCAAAGTGTGTTTGAATTGTGCACAACAATCATGTAGCCCCCTCCCCAAGAAAATTAAGACATGAATCGACAGACAAAATCCAGGTTAAACATTTTTTTTAATTTTGGTATATCTTTTCTAAATTACAAACACATCAAAATGGTTCATTTGACATTAACACTCATAAACTTTCCGAACATAGCCAGCAAGATTGATGTCAGGCTCAGGCAACACTTTTTTAAGTCAAATTTTAACTACATACTAAATTAAAACAGAAACAGATAAAAGTGTTAATTCTTCTGCCAACTAGGGCTAAGAGACGGTCAGTAATCCTAATCACACTTGACCAAATGATACAGAAAAACACAGATAGCACAGTTCCAGTCTTAATCTATTAAAATGTATAATAGATTCTAGATCCAATCATGACAAGTGACGGCTGATTTATCTGCTTAACAATATCTTCCCAGCAAACGAAAAATTGTTTTTCTTCCAAGGTCCATAGACGTTTCTTATATGGACGATAAAACTGAACACATATTCCATATTACTCGACTTCATCAGTCTTTGGGACAACCTGAAATTATATACATGAACAGCTGAATAAGAATGATATATTAATTGATACTCGGCAATCATGAATTCATGTATAAGACCATAAGTATTATATTGATTTGATTACATTTTATGTGACTGCATGTCTACGGTAGTTGTTATCATTCTAAAAATCAGACAAACCTGATTTTACTATATTTATTTGTATTCAAAATAACAGATCTATCAGAGAGGCAAAATGTGTAGATCATGATCAGACTGCTCCATCAGGGTCTACACTATTTGCCAATGCTTTGATGGCTGAATACTTAAGAGTAATGACTGAACTAATTCCTATGGTGTGACCACTCGTTAGAATCCTCTTGAAAAGACGATTCTATTGAGTGGTCACACCATAGGGCTTAGTGAAGAATGTGACCAATGATTAATGTAAATCACAGAATTGCCTTTTCACGCCTCTGTAGTGCATGACATTTGAAAATATTGTGGGAAATTGAGCATTTGCTCATAATGAGCAAATGTTCCATTTCCCACAATGTTTTCAAACCAATTTAAAATTTAAAATTTAAATTCAAACTCGAACATATTCAAATACATAAAACCAACGAAGTAAAGTCAAAATGAACTAGAAATATCACTGAAGGAGATGAATATCCCCAGACAGCGCCCTGACACAGTTATTGCCGTTCTTTCAAAGGGCTATAACTCCGTCAAAAATTATTTTTGCACACATAACAGACAATATGCACAACTAGGCTTGGTACCCTTCTTTCTTGTTAAGTTTCATTACATTCCGACTAAGGGTCACTGAGAAGTAATGTTCACGAGATATGTCCACAGACTGACAGATGGACCAACCGACAAGTATGCCCATATACTTCTGGGGGAATAATAACTTTAACACAATTCTCAACATTTTAATTACCACAGCATTCAATGTTTTTGAACCAACACTAACTAAAATGTTGGTTCCTGCAGGAAACCTATTCACAAGTAATGCATAAGTAGTATAAAATAAATATTGAGTACCCAATAGTAGAATAATTTTTTTATTAGACCATGTGAATCATCAAACTCATCGTGATTTGTTAGTGTTTATAGGAATTGTGTACTAATTCTTGCGACAGCTACATGTACTTAATAGGAAACTTATTCTTCGTAATAAATAAAGAGATTTAATATCATATGAATAGGTGCACAATCAATTCTACTTTGTTACTGTTGCGTGTCAGAACTTTATGTGTAAGATCATTGTCCTAACATGTTTACAAGTAAAATATATGTACCTGGATGGAAGTTCGGTCTCGACACTGGATGGCTGCTGTTCCGTCTCGACACTGGATGGCTGCTGTTCCGTCTCGACATTGGATGGCTGCTGCTCGGTCTCAACACTGGATTGGTGCAGCTCGCTCACGACACTGGGTTGGTGCAGCTCCGTCTCGACATTGGGTGGCTGCTGCTCGGTCTCAACACTGGATTGGTGCAGCTCGCTCTCGACACTGGGTTGGTGCAGCTCTGTCTCGGGACTTAAATAAAGAGTTTCAATATCATATGAATAGGTGCACAATCAATACTACTTTGTCACTGTTGCATGTCAGAACTTTACGTGTAAGATCATGGTCCCTAAAGTGTAAGTAATTACATGTACCTGGATGGAAGTTTGGTCTGGTCACTGGGTGGCTGCTGTTCCGTCTCGACACAGGGTTGCTGCTGTTCCGCCTCGACACGGGGTTGCTGCTGTTCCGCCTCGACACTGGATGGCTGCTGTTCCGCCTCGACACTGGATGGCTGCTGGTCCGTCTCGACACTGGATGGCTGCTATTCCGTCTGGACACTGGATTGGTGCAGCTCGGTCTGGACACTGGGTTGGTGCAGCTCGGTCTGGACACTGGATTGGTGCAGCTCGGTCTGGACACTGGATTGGTGCAGCTCGGTCTGGACACTGGATTGGTGCAGCTCGGTCTGGACACTGGGTTGGTGCAGCTCGGTCTGGACACTGGGTTGGTGCAGCTCGGTCTCGACACTGGGTTGGTGCAGCTCGCTCTCGACACTGGGTTGGTGCAGCTCTGTCTCGGGACTTAAATAAAGAGTTTCAATATCATATGAATAGGTGCACAATCAATACTACTTTGTCACTGTTGCATGTCAGAACTTTACGTGTAAGATCATGGTCCCTAAAGTGTAAGTAATTACATGTACCTGGATGGAAGTTTGGTCTGGTCACTGGGTGGCTGCTGTTCGGTCTCGACACTGGGTGGCTGCTGTTCGGTCTCGACACTGGGTGGCTGCTGTTCCGTCTCGACACTGGGTGGCTGCTGTTCCGTCTCGACACTGGGTGGCTGCATTTGTCCATCATTTATATTGTTTGTTTCAGCTAGCTGTAATTACAAAATAAACTGATAGTTACACAAATAATTGTGTTTACTTGATCAATCCAGTTGTTCTTAGTTGTTTGTTTTACGCCTTTTAAACAGTATATGTATATATATATTATATATATATACATTTAAGTTATATAATTTGGTCACTGCAACATAACCATTGTTTCTGGCATCTGATGAGCAGTTAACCAATACAAGACACACCCCATCTCTGCAAGTCTATGTACATTCAAACATATTCATAGGTGGAAGACAATGGCATAGATCGAAGTTCATGACCAATCGCTAGAAACTTAGTATGGCAACAAACGATCCCTGTATTAGTTTGAACCTATGTTGTACATCAATTGTGATTGAAGCCAAACACTTTAAAATCGCTTTTTGCTTTCTGGGTAAAACGAAGTACTAATTAATGTGAGTAAATTGCATTGCTCAAATTTGTAAAAAGTCACGACAACCTAGACTCTGAATGAGCTATAAACTGGTGAAAAAATATACTAACCAAAATGTGTATATCATTTCCATCACTGAGTACCACGTCATGGTCCAGATCGTCCAACAAATGACCAATGAAACCGTTATCTAGTACTTCATAAGCTGTCCAGTCATCGCCAACTGCATAGTCGTCAAATACACTGTTGTCTGCAACATGAGATTCCTTGAGTACTTCAGATTCACCAACAAAAGTCGGGAGCAGGGCGACAAAGTGATTTGGATGCCAGTTTATTGCATGAAGATGGTCCCCATTTAAATTTGTCCACATCACATAAACAGGCGCAAGTGCAGAAGGGTTGAATGGATGGAAAGTCCTGTTAAGATCTGATCTTACTGTATGCCATGTGTAGGATATACAGAACATACAGGCCGAGCCAGTACATTTGACAGAGATGCAATTTGCCAAATGCCCATATACACACCACTTCTTCTAATGTCGAGCACTTCCTTCTCAAACAATTTCCTAATTGCAGTTAGCCTTTCCCCATTGTAGTTGTCGGAATACATTGCATACCTTTTGGCAATATGCACTGGTTGATTGCCATCTTGAAGATATTCATCTAACAAATATTTGTCTCCGTTCTTTAACAATTCAAGAACAATTCTTGCCCTCATTTCTACAAAATTATTTTCATGTCCATAAGCAAAAACACTGGCCACCCTAGGTAAACAATTCCCATCCCCGTAAATTGTTGATGGATACAAATTTTCGAGGCCTTCAGGGATAAGTGTCATTGTATTTTTGTCTATTACCATCCCAGCTGAAATGAGAGATACCGTTGGTGGTGTTGGTAAAATTGGGAGCAAAATATTTTTGTTTTTCAAACCTCTGAATGTTTTTGGTCTGTAATTGTTGGGTAACACTTTCGACATGCTCATTCATTGTAAGTGGTGCACTTTCTGGATCAACTTTGTCTTTATCTTGCTTTTCAAGTTTAACTTTCTTTTGTCTGCCGTGTTGCTTTACCAGCTTTTCTGGTGTAACTTCCTGGATGATATCTTTGGTAATGTAATTATGAACATATGTTGTATTTAAACAGTTGGCATCGTCCCCATCTTCGCAATTGTTGCAGAAGCATGATAGATTTCTGACCTTTAGGACATTTTTTGTTTTCGTGTTTAGTGCCTGGTGTATTTTTCTTGTATTTACCAATGTTATTTTTACCTCTGTTTCTTGTCTGTCTCTAGAAATGTCTCCATTTTCAACAAAGAAGAATTTTCTTTTTGTAAAGGTTTCATCCAGTTCCAAATAACTTTTGGCATAAGTAAACAAATCCTGTGCATCGTTTATCACCACTTTCTTCCAAATGATCGCCCTGTCAACAGCTCTGTTAAAAACACCTGTTTCTCCATCACAGTCTCCCGTACCGTGTTCTGAGCCGAAATAATTGCGGTTAATTTCTATATCTGCATGTGCTAAGTCTGCAAATGGACCCTTGGATTTATATTGTGAACTACAACCGTCACTGAACACAATTTTTTTTCTAGGTGTTTGTCCAAGCTGAGTCGCAAGATGTTGGTCAGCTTTCTGCTGGAAATGATTAACAGCGTGGTAATCATGGTTGTTATCCTCTGAGATGATAATAGAGGTTTCTCGCACTATGCCATTTTCTCCTCGGTAGTAGGTCACTATAGGGTGTATCGTGATTTGCTGGGCAGTGAAATAAGCAGACTTAATTTCATCCTGATACTTTACTTCTCGATTGTTGGCAAAATCCAACACTTGCAATACACAGTCATTTGGCAAATTGTTTTTTATATTACAAAATTGTTTAGTGTGCCATGACGCTGTATGGTAGTGCTGGAAAACAGTTGTTCCTTGTGCTGGTTTTTCAACATCAAAATGTACCAGTTCATGTAGCAAGTCCTGCTTCTTTCCTTTTTTGGTAACCAACACTTTCTTTACTCTTCCATCTTTGCTCTTTTTCTTTTCCCATCTACTCCAGCAAATTTCCTTATCTTCAGGGACATCACTATAAAATCGGTTGATTGTGTCAAGATAGTTATCAGAGCATTTTTTGCAAGTTCCATTAATGTATTCTGGCTTGTAGAATTTTTCATTGTCTGGTTTCGGGCAAAGAAGAATTTCAAAGATATCTTCTTCATTCACTTTCTTTTTGCTTTAGTCCAACACAACTCTGTTGAGCGATATAGTTTATACCTAACATTGATACAGTAGCCGCAACAGCAGAATTCCCGATGACTAGCTGCCATTTTGCGCACATTTTTTGGTCTATAGCCGCAAATGTACCTAAGCTTACTCGCTTTGATGGGTATTCAGCATTATATTTGGAGTTAGCTGCTTGTAATGACACTTGTAAGGCATACCCTGGCCCCTCCTTAGTCGCGTATCTTCTCTGTGGAAGCACCCTTGATATGTCCCCTTCCCGCTTATAAAATTGCTGAATCGATTTTCTGTCTACTTTGTACCTGCGCACGACACATTTCCTTTTTGAAAGTGTGCGTCTATTTAGATGTAGCCGGTTGGCAAGTACGCGGATGCTTGACTTCACAAGAGTCTTAGCTATTGTTTTCAAGGCAGATTTTCCAGTCTTGGATGAGTTTAATAGTGTCACCACTGAATCATCCAAACTAACACCCCTTATTCGTTTAGTCGGTGTCGCGCCAATATCTTCTAACGCTTTTCTTTTTCGGGGTGTTGTTCGTTTAATTAAATTGTCAATGACAATTGCAAATTTTCTTGGAGTTGATGGCAGGGTTGCTCGAGCATTTGCTTGTTACATTCCAACAAGTCTTTTTTGAGGAAAATCCACTACTATCTGCCACTTCAACTTGCGGAGACACAACTTTCTTCAAGCTTTGTCTTTTCACAGATTTACGTTCTCTATCTGTTTTCCTTATCCAGGCTTTTTTCTGAGTAGACAAATTAGCCCTGCTTTTCCGTTTCATCTCACGATTATAGTCTTTTTTTTGTTTTTTTTAATAAGGTTTCGTGTTGAAACAATATTTTTGCTCACTTTCCTTTTCTGAAGTGGATTATCTATGCATTCTTGCGTTTTCTGTGCTATGTAACGCCTTTGTCTCTCTCTTTGTAACATAAGTTGCCTCTCTTTCTTCTCCTTTACTTCTTCACTTACAACTTTTTTCTCGAGATCTTTCTTTATCTTTAATCTGTTTGCTTTTGATTGTTCTCTCTGTTTTATCAAGTAGTCTTCATACAATGCTGGGTTAGTCGTCTTCAGACGATTCCGATATACGGCACTTCTGGATTGCCCCTTTTCCATCACTGATTTATTCTGTTGATATAAAAACACAGTTTTGTGTTAACATCAAAGATATATATGTAGAGGCGAGTGTAATCACGGAACATGTTCCTGGTCTATAGTTAATTGTAATAAGGCCAATCAAAATTATAATTTAACTGCTCAGCAGCTTTCAGTTTTCCTGTGTTTGTGTTCATTTATTTACTTCCCAAAAAGTCCTGTGTTAAATTTAAATTGCTTTTACTTTCCCGATGAAGTATGAGAAATATCTCTAAAAGAAGATACTTACAACATTTGTTGCAATTTATATATATAACGCCTTTTGATATTAAATGTTATTATTTAAATTCCATTGTTGGCGTCTTAAAAATGTTTTCCCCAAACTGTAAACAAAAAGCCAACTTTTGAGAAATTTTTGTTTGATTTGTTGGAATGGGGTGGCCATTTATGCACTATTTCCATTTCTCCATGAGTTTAAAAAGGAAAGAAAAAACACTTCAAAACATACTAAACACAGATATCCAGAAATTGATACTATCCGAACGGTTACACGAAACACCCAAATACACCCAAATACAGTCTTATATGGGTATATGTAGACCACAAATACACCATAGTTGGTATTTTAAAGTTTATATTGATATATAAAATATGGCATATAGCAAAAAAAGAGGGGGCTTCACGTTGCATTTTAAAATTTATATAATTACAAAATTTAACTCTTTTTTTTTTCTATATATGTCTATTATATGCCATATTTTATATCAATATATACTTTAAAATACCAACAATGATGTATTTGTGGCCTACATATACCCATATAGACTATATTTGGGTATATTTTGGGTGTTTCGTGTAACATATAGACTACATTTGGGTGTATTTGGGTGTATCACATTTGGGTGTATTTGGGTGTTTCGTGTACATACAAACAATTTGGAAGAAGAAAACGCCATCAATTTCAAAATTTTAATGTTGATTAAAACATGGAAAGTGGTCTAATACAACAAATAAATAATTTATTTCTGACAATCTCTTTTACTTGTGGCTTACTCCGATCGTCCGTCCAGAAATGACGATCACCAAAATATGTCCGTCCAAAATTGACGTATGAAAAAGATAGTCCGTCAATACATGACCGTCGCAACAGTTAGTCTGTCCAGAATGACGATCAACATCGAGTATGTCCGTCAATATATGACCATCGCAACAGTTTGTCTGTCCAAAATGACGATCAACATCGTGTGTGTCCGTCAAAATATGACGATCGAAGCCGCAAAATCAATGCCACAGTGCGTATTGGGACAGTTACTTCTCGTTTTGCATCCAGGTCACATAAAAATGCTTCAAAATTGGTAAATTTTGGCTCTAAATAATACAAAAACCCTTCAAAAAATAAAAACACCGATGAAAAAACAAGATGTGGCTATCGTCATTTCTTGCGATCGTAAAATAATGTTGACAGACTGCAAACTTACCATATGTATCGCTCAGCCTCGCATTGTTTTGAAAGCACGCGGCCATTTTTTGGAAAGACCGGATCTTGTGAAGGCGCCACCTATATCGAGATGTCAACAGGAAAAGGGAAATAACCCCAAATAACCGTCGCATTACCAATGCCCCAGAGCGATCGTCACATAGAGATTTTGACAGAACTGACGCTGACATTATCAAATGCATGTAATAAACACATATTATTGTCCTTGCTAGTTTTCTAATGTATTAATATCCACAAAAATCATTATATTTAATTGTGTGCACATTTCTTACAGCGGTTGTGTGATTATTTACGCAGGAAGGATATATTTTTTATTGGTGCACGAACGTCATCTATTTTGACGGAACAAATTTTTTTTAAGGAATAAAATAAAATGACAAAAAATCGATCTAGCAAGGATAACAACCATGTAGAAAATAAAACAAATCAATATTTATCATATAGATGATAGAAACAAACATAAATGGAAACAATTTAACACCCTACATAATTTTAAAAATACAAAACTTTAAATATTACCATCGGTTTTTAGCTCACCTGAGCAAAGCTCATGTGAGCTATTGTTATGGCAAAGTGTCCGTCGTCCGTCGTCCGTCCGTCGTCCGTCCGTGAACATTTTCAATCATCTTCTTCTCCCGAACTGCTGAGCTGATATTGGTTAAACTTCACAGGGATGATATATGGGTGATGCCATTTCAGATTTGTTAAAATGGAGGTCATCGACAATCCAAGATGGCCGCCATGGAAAAGTAGGTCAAATTCTTAAAAAATCTTCTTCTCACGAACCGCCAGGCCGATTTCGACGATACTTGGTATGAATGATCGATAGTTAGCGCTGTTTCAGATTTGTTCATATGGTGGCCCGTGGGTCAAAAATGGGCGTCGCCCGAGGGGTCAAATAGGGGTCAAATTTTATTTTTAACCGAATATAGTCCTGTAATATATCAAATCGAAGGTATTGACGAGACAATCACTCTGGAACATTTTTTTTCTAAATCATATGATTAAGTCATCCAAGATGGGCACCGATAGTTCAAATGGTCATTCTTTTACTAAAGATTTCAAACGTCTTTTTCTTGTAAACTGCTTGGCCGATATTGGCCAAACTTAACTGTAATGGTCTGTGGTTGAAGCCTGTTCATTTTTGTTAAAATGGAGGTCATCACCAAATCCAAGATGGCCACCGTTGAGAAGTAGGTAAAATTCTTAAAAAATCTTCTTCTCACGAACCGCCAGGCCGATTTCGACGATACTGGGTATGAATGATCGATAGTTAGCGCTGTTTCAGATTTGTTCATATGGTGGCCCCTGGGTCAAAAATGGGCGTCGCCCGAAGGGGTCCAAATAGGGGTAAATTTTATTTTTAACCGAATATAGTACATAATATATCAAATCGAAGGTATTGACGAGACGATCACTCTGGAGAATTTTTTATTTTTTTGTCTAAATCAGATGATTACGTCATCCAAGATGGCCACTGATAGTTCAAAAGGTCATTATTTTACTAAAGATTTCAAACGTCTTTTTCTTGTGAACTGCTTGGCCGATATTGGCCAAACTTAACTGTAATGGTCTGTGGGTGAAGCCTGTTCATTTTTGTTAAAATGGAGGTCATCACCAAATCCAAGATGGCCGCCGTTGAGAAGTAGGTCAAATTGTCAAAAAATCTCTTTTTCTCTCACAAACCTCCAGGCCGATATCGACGAAACTTGGTAAGAATGATTGATAGTTACCGCTGTTTCAGATTTGTTCATATGGTGGTGGCCCCTGGGTCAAAAATGGGCGTGGCCCGAGGGGTCAAATAGGGGTCAAATTTTATTTTTGACCGAATATGGTCATTTTATATATCAAATCGAAGGTATAGCAGTAAATCACATGCACATTCGCAATATATGTTAGATCAGAAGGTACCAACAAATTCTGTGGAACATTTGAAGTTGTAAGTGAAGAGTCTTTGTGAAATCAAGATGACCACTATGGAGGCTTTTAGGTGAGCGATACAGGCCCATTTGGGCCTCTTGTTTAGGGAGTTGTGTCCATCAGTTTTTGGTCATTTTCAGGTTTTATTTTTATAAAAAAACAACATAAGAAACAACACATTTGCTTCATTTCAGTTTTATTGTGATATACATGCCAGAATATTATATCAAAAAGATCTCCGTCAATACAAATAATGTTTAAATCGAAGTTACAGAACTTTTGTTATTTTGACGGACACTGGTGCACTTTTTTTTGGAAGATGCCTTATCCTACCTTGTATACTACCAGCATACTGGCTACACCTCGATGGGCGTATATTATGACCTTTGGCACTCTTGTCATATACTAAAAATAGATTTTTTTAGAATAATTTAAAATTAAAATTATTATAAAATACATTTATGTAATTATTTTTAGTCCCCACGTTAATATCCCATAGAAAACTGTATTTTTTTCTCTCAATCAAATAAATATTTGATGGAATTTCATCAAATAAAAAAAGTGCATTTCTGTCTGTATGTGATCTCGCTGTAGAACAGACGTAAAACCCCAACCACTCAATTAATCACGCAATCAATAGGTGCTCCCATGTGTATTTGACATTGATTAACGTAAAATGTCAATTAATCAATCAATCAATTGATTGGTACTCCACACATACATGTGCATTCCCGTCTGTATTTGACCTTGCTGTTGAACTGATGTAAACCCCCAATTAATCAATCAATCAATCAATTGGTACTGCCCACATACATGTGAATTCCCGTCTGTATTTGACCTTGCTGTTGAACTGATGTAAACCCCCAATTAATCAATCAATCAATCAATTGGTACTCCCCACATTCATGTGCATTCCTGTCTTTAATTGACCTTGCTGTTGAACTGATGTAAACCCCCAATTAGTCAATCAATCAATCAATCTGTCAATTGGTACTTCCCACATACATGTGCATTCCCGTCTGTATTTATACCCCCACAAACAAAGTTTGAGGGGGTATATAGGAGTCAGCTTGTCGGTCTGCCGGTCTGTCGGTCGGTCTGTTGGAAATTCCCTTCCGCTCTATATCTTCTACACCCATGCATGGATTATCAAATGGCTTGGCACAAATGTTTCTCATGATGAGAAGGTGTGTCGTGATCAATAACCACACACCTACGTCCAAGGTCAAGGTCACAGTTGAAGGTCAAAGGTCAAACCTATTGAAATTCCCTTCCGCTCTATATCTTCTACACCGATGCATGGATCAAATGGCTTGGCACAAATGTTTCTCATGATGGAAGGTGTTGTCGCGATCAATAACCACGCACCTACGTCCAAGGTCAAGGTCACAGTTGAAGGTCAAAGGTCAAACCTATTGAAATTCCCTTCCGCTCTATATCTTCTACACCGATGCATGGATTATCACACTATGCCCAGGGTCAAGGTCACAGACTTGATGCGTTTGAAACCTTAACGCTCGGCTAAATGGCTTATAATCAAAAATGCCTCGTTTTCTTTGGCTGCCAGTGGGGGTATTTGTGTGCCGACAGGCCACATTTCTAGTTGACCTTGTTGTTGAACTGATGTAAACCCCCAATTAATCAATCTATCAATTGGTACTCCCCACATACATGTGAATTCCCGTCTGTATTTGACCTTGCCGCTGAACTGATGTAAACCCCAATTAATCAATCAATCAAACAATCAATCAATTCTATTTGATTTTCCCAATCCTACACAGGACAGGACTCCAGATAAGTTTTGTATCTGAACAGTATTATACCCCCATATTTCAAATTCAATGCGTATTTTACTTTTACAAATGTACATGTATTATTGATTGTAACAAATGGTAAAAAATAAAACAAATTTAAATATTCACTTATTTGAGTTGCTTTTTGCAGCTCAACTAAGTAAATATTCAACTTTATTACAGTATTTTCACGGTACTCAATTTGAAAATCAATGCATATTTTCACATTGCTATGAGTATTTTGTACTCCCACTTTTGATAAATCAATGCGTATTCTGCTAAAATAAGTGTGTAAAATACTCCAATATGCACCTTATCTGGAGCTCTGCCTACAGGAGATACCGCTGCGGGTAAAAAGAATCCTCCATCGACAACAGCTATAGCATCAAATGTGACATTGAAGAAGGACGGTACAACGAGTTACGGAGCCCGTATGCTCACCTTCCAAATCGTGAACAATGTGTCCGTGCACGTGTATACCGGCTCCATTGTGAAGCTGCAGAAATTGGACGGTATTGTCTGTGGTATAGACGGCTATCAGCTGAATGGTAGACTGGCTGCATACATAAGCGACATAGCTGGGGGGAAATACAGAAAAGCTTTAGCTGCAGCAGGGTCAGTATCGACGGTTGTAAATTACATTTCGGGGTGTGTGCATTATTCCGTCCAACTCTATAAACCATAAAGCTGACACTTGCATACACTGTAGATCCAAATGAGCTGGCTCGTAATGAGTCCTCTCACCAGAATCTGCAATGTTTGTCATTATTTTTAGCTCGTCTGTTTAAGAAGAAAACTGAGAGTCCGCGTCTGGATTTCGGTTAACCTTTGCATTCGAGTCATTTTCTCAACAACCCCTTGGCCTATGTGCATGACACTTGGACACAACTTCCTTCATGCATCACTCACCACAACCTACTCATAAACCACTCGCCTATCCATGTCCATGACCTACTTTTCCCGCTTGAAACTTGACACAGCATCCTTTGTGCATCACTCAATACTATCCACATGTCTATCCATGTCCTTGGCCTGCTTTTTATACGACCGTTTTTAAAAAACGGTACGTATTATGTTTTACCGCCCGCCTGGGAAAAATTGCATAGTTTGTGTACACAACTCCTCCGAAACCGTTCAGTCGATCGATCTGAAACTATACACACGTCTTCTACACATATTGAAGATATGCACCTTGGTGTTTTTATGCCGAAAAAATATCACCTTTTTAACTTGGCCATTTTTTCTACATTTTTCTATACAATTCTATATACGGTACAGAGTTTGTGTACACAACTCCTCCGAAACCCTTCAGTCGATCGTTCTGAAACTATACACACCTCTTCTACACATATTGAAGATGTGCGCCTTGGTGTTTTTAAGCCGAAAAATCATTTTTTAACAAAAATATCGCCTTTTTAACTTAGCCATTTTTTCTACATTTTTCTATACAATTCTATATACGGTACAGAGTGTACACAACTCCTCCGAAACCGTTCAGTCGATCGTTCTGAAACTATACACACGTCTTCTACACATATTGAAGATGTACACCTTGGTGTTTTTATGCCGCAAAAATATCACCTTTTTAACTTAGCCATTTTTTCTACATTATTGTATCCAATTCCCTATCATTTATACTTTACACTCTACTTTTCTATCTCTGCCTAAATTAGTATACATGTTTAGCACAACGAGATGAAGAAATAATGCTATAGACTTTCAAATTCTCATTAATGTTTCTTGCCTTGGTGACAGCTTCACATTTCTGCATCTTCACTGTCTGGCCCATATCCGACGGGCGTATTTTGTGACTTGCGGCACTCCTGTTCCACTTGATGTACTTTATGCTCTTAAATCTTGGTTAACCTTTTCATTCGAGTCATTTTTTCCACAGACCATTGGCATATCTATGTTCATTAAACTTAGACACAACTTCCTTCATGCATCCCTCACCACAACCCACCCACAATTCAGCCGCCCATCCATGTCCTTGACATAATTTTTCCGCTTGAATTACTTAGCAATTTTATTTTCTTAAATCTCAGTTAACCCCTTGGCCAAGCCTTGGCTCACGAAACTTGAACATAACTTCTTTCTTGCATCGCTCACCACAACCCACCCATACACCATCCGATCAAGTTTTCTGCTTGAATTACTCAGCAACTTTATGCTCTTAAATCTTGATTAACGTTTCCATTTGAGTCATTTGCTCGATAACCTATTGGTATATGTTCGCGAAACTTGGACACACCTTTCTTCTGCATCACTCACCTCAACCAACCCTTAAACCGTCCACCCATCCATGTCCATGGTCTGTTTTATGCCCCCTATGTGATAGCATGGGGGTGGCATATTGCATTGCTCTTGAGAGCTTCGGAATGTCACCGAAACACTTAGCCATTTTGTTTTGTGGCTTTGCCTCGTTTCTTGTTCTTTTTTTATGGTCCAGTATGCCAGGGGGCATATCCATGTTTTACAAACATAATCTCTAGTTATAACACTGGTTCATTTTGGTAGAAATATTTGAAATTGAGAATTTTCCTGTAATCTCTAGTTTGCCCTTGAATTACTTTTTATGCTCTTAAAGCTGGGGTCCCGCATGCAAGGTTATAATATAGGGAGACAGATAGTTTTGTATATTCTGTAGATATGACATTTTCTTGCAAAAAAAACATTAATTCACCATTACCCCACATATTGATTGGCATTATTATACATTTTATATCCGACGTAAATTTCCACACTGATATCAGAGGTGATAACCGTGTCTCCTTAAAATGTTAACGGACATTACTATTTATTGTCTGTATTTATTTTTTGATGTGCAATGATCAATCATACTTTATAATTTGTCGAAAATATTATTTTTTGGAGGTGGCTCATTTAATTGGTATAAATAATTAAAAAAATATCATGCCTCATTTGCATATGAAACTAGCCTGATACCACCGCGAGTCACTATCAGTAAAATAAATATTACTAAATGATTATTATATGTATAGCGGGCACTTGTAATTTTTAGAACTGGTGGAATAGTGACACAATTATACACTTACTTAATTCCTATAAATAACAGTTTGTGCCTACTGAGTGGGTATGTACCTTTAACTATTTGCACTGGTGACTAGACAAAAATGTAGCTGAATTGGAATTCGTCTGGAATCCGGCGCTCATTTAGATGTGAAACAGTTTACACTGGCACCGAGTGCAGCGCCAGTGTATGCAAGTGTTGTAACGTTGTTGTTGTGATCACCATCTGAATTGCACCTTCTGTGGAACCTCTCTAAAACAAGCAACTGAGTAGTTCTGCAATCATACTTTTATTAACACGCAATCGATTGTACATGTATAGTGGATTTATTCTAAATTAACCTAGATCTCAGAGCTCTTGGTTAGCACCAGTGCCCAGACTATCAAACGGCGCCCCAGAGCGACCCGGCGTGGGTCCAACGAAGTGAGCAATTTGTACACCGAGTAGCTATCTCCAACAGATGGCACTATTTATTATATACCTACCTACCCATGAAATACATAGTTATGCGATGTAACTAAAAGTCATATGTTCTCATCGATGAAATAAACAACTTCCGGTGAAAATACGACTACTTCCGCTATCTATATTCATAACGCGCATCTAGGACTACAAATAGGCTGCAAATACACATTCATTACCGTATACAGTCTAAAAAACTGCTAATTTCTATGGAGCGGTATATAATAAATAGAATATTCATATTTTTGCAACGAATATGACATATATGTTCATCTCGTGGTGTGAAATGTCCATATGTCACTCGATCAACATATATGTCATATTCGTTGCAAAAATATGAATATCCTCTATATATCCTATGGATGATACTTAATGCTATTGCATCAGAATTACCAGATTGAACTGGTCCCTATTGATGTGTGCTTGTCAAAATATTATTTTGCACCCAGTAATACATGATTTAAAGTCTGAGAAACAGGCCATTCATTATAGTGTGCCCATGTAATGTTTCAGCAATGCGGCACCCTATAAAGAAGGCAAGGTATTGGTGACTGAAGCGGGAAAACTAGGCGTGAAGAAAGTCCTGCACGTAGTTGTGAAACCTGCGGATACAATGATGCCCCGCTTCAAGAAACTGCTGAATTTCTACAACTGGCAGGTGCTGGAGAAAGCGAACAACGAGAAAATCAAGAAGATTGCCATGCCGTTGTTGGCTTGTGGTAAGTATATACCTGGCAGAGCTCCAGAAAAGTTTTGTACCTTAACAGTATTATACCACCAAATTTAAAATTCAATGCTTATTTTACTTTTACAAATGTATTATTCAGTTTATTCCTCATTAAATAGGGAACAAATGATAAAAAATAACACAAATTTAAATATTCACTTATTTGAGCTTGCAGATCAACTAAGTAAATTTTCAACTGTATTACAGTACGTTCACTACTCGATTTGAAAATCAATGCATATTTTCACATTGCTGTGAGTATTTTGTACTCCCGCTTTTGATAATCAATGTGTATTCTGCTAAAATATGTGCATAAAATACACCAATACACACCTTATCTGGAGCTCTGACCATGTTTGTGAACATAATTCAGCCGCCTCAAACCTAATGTTGTTAATTAGATGTCCTGTTGTAGTAGCATGCACACATATAAGCAGTTCCAATACCGTGAGCGTAATGAAAAGAAGTTATACCTAGAAGACATGCATGCAAGTGTATCTAACCGTAAAGCTGGACTCCCACATGCCAAGTTGTAATATGGGGAGACATATTTCTTTTTATGCCACCGGGTTTCGAGGAAACGGGTGGCATATAGTGTTTGGACCGTCCGTCCGTCTGTCCGTCCGTCCGTCCGTCCGTCCGGGCACACATTAGGGTACTTATGTGGCTAGCCCCACAGGGTTATGGACTTGGTAAAGGATAGGGTTGGTTACAATTAGCCACCTAAAAAATCCTTTTATGTGGCTAAAAATCGTTTTATGTGGCTAATATTTAACATGTGATAAGCCACATAAGTATAGTACTGTAAGAACGTCCGTCCGTCCGTCCGTCTGTCTGTCCGTACTTACGAGAGCTACATTGTGAGGTTGCTGTGTTGTGCTGAAACCCACCCACCGCCCTATTTAAGACACTTGGATAAGTGTTTTTCAAATATAATTAACTAATGGCTAGCTCATTTGCATATTATGCGATTTATTCCGTAAGAGAATCGTTAAGGAAGAAAATAACGGAATAAGTTGCTACATTGTGAGGTTACCCCACAGTGTAAACATCAAAGGAAATAACCTCACAATGTAGCTCTCGTAAGAACGTCCGTCTGTCCGTCCGTCACTCTTTTCGGTTAACCACTTTGTCACAGTTTCTCAAACTGGCCATAGCATCTACATAAGTTGCTTAATCGCTTCAATACTTCAACACTTCATTCATTGGTATGTGTGCCACACCTGCCTTTTCATAATTTATATGACCTTCGCCTTTTGACCTTCACCAGGTTACTTAAATGACTTAACAATTTTGGTTAACCAGTTTGTCACAGTTTCACAAACTGGCCATATCATTTACATAAGTTGCTTAATCGCTTCAATACTTTAACACTTCATTCATTGGTATGTGTGCCACACCTGCCTTTTCATAATTTATATGACCTTCGCCTTTTCACCTTCACCAGGTTACTTAAAATGACTTAACAATTTTGGTTAACCAGTTTGTCACTTTCTCAAACTGGCCATATCATCTACATAAGTTGCTTAATTGCTTCAATACTTCAACACTTCATTCATTGGTAATAATTTGGTATGTGTGCCACACCTGCCTTTTCATAATTTATATGACCTTCCCCTTTTCATCTTCACCAGGTTACTTAAATGACTTAACAATTTTGGTTAACCAGTTCGTCACAGTTTCTCAAACTGGCCATATCATCTACATAAGTTGCTTAATCGCTTCAATACTTCAACACTTCATTCATTGGTATGTGTGCCACACCTGCCTTTTCATAATTTATATGACCTTCGCCTTTTGACCTTCACCAGGTTACTTAAATGACTTAACCACTTTGTCACAGTTTCTCAAATATGCTGCAGGTGGCATCCGCGTTCGACAGACGCATTTCTTGTTTATCTGACCTTCGCCTTTTGACCTTCACCAGGTTACTTAAATGACTTAACAATTTTGGTTAACCAGTTTGTCACAGTTTCTCAAACTGGCCATATCATCTACAGAAGTTGCTTAATCGCTTCAATACTTCAACATTTCATTCATTGGTATGTGTGCCACACCTGCCTTTTCATAATTTATACATGTATGACCTTCGCCTTTTGACCTTCACCAGGTTACTTAAATGACTTAACCACTTTGTCCCAGTTTCTCAAATATGCTGCAGGTGGCATCCGCGTTCGACAGACGCAGTTCTTGTTATCCATTCTTTACATATGATATTTTTCGGGTAAATACCCGCTTGGTCCGGGGCGATAACCGTGTTTCCTTAAATGGTTAACAGAGAACTATTTATTCTCTCTATTTTTATGCCACCGGGTTTCGAAGAAACGGGTGGCATATAGTGTTTGGACCGTCCGTCCGTCCGTCTGTCCGTCCGTCCGTCTGTCCGGACGTCCGTCCGTCCGTCCGTCCGGGCACACATTAGGGTACTTATGTGGCTAGCCCCACAGGGTTATGGACTTGGTAAAGGATAGGGTTGGTTACAATTAGCCACCTAAAAAATCGTTTTATGTGGCTAATGTTTAACATGTGATAAAGTATAGTACTGCAAGAACGTCCGTCCGTCCGTCACACTTTTCGGTTAACCACTTTGTCACAGTTTCTCAAATAAGCCGCAGGTGGCATCCGCGTTCGACAGATGCATTTCTTGTTTTATAGGAAATAATGATACTTTAGAAATGTCAATACAATATTAATTCAGGTGACACATTTTATTGATATATATATAATTTAAAAATTGTTCTGCCTCATTTGCATATCAAAATTGCGCGATACAACCGCGCGTCTCTATCAGTAATTTCAAGATTACTAAATTATCTGCACAGCGAGCATTCGTACATTTTAAAACTGGTGTAATAGTTACACAATTATACACTTATTTAATTCCTATGAAGAACGGTTTGTGCCTAATCAATGGGACGCCAACTTTCAGGCTGGAGAAAGAAGCAAGAAGCAAACTTTATGTAATAGTATACAGTTCACATGAATTAGTATTATTGTTTGGCCCGCCCTGTTACATGCACCGCCCAGAAAAGTGTTTTCAAGTTATGATACATTTACTATTACATAATTGGTGGTTTTACACCAAACCAATCGTGCACACACGGTAACATGGTGCTAGTCACGGGAAATTGCGTCAACAAGGTATATCAACTTTATCACCTTTGTACATGTATTCATGTTCGAGCTTAGCAATTCCTACTTTTACTAGCCTTGCCTGATAAACTTGATATCAAAAGACATGGCCTGATGTCTTTATACCACCACAGCGATAATTGTCGGGGCGCATATAGTTTACCCTATCCATCTGTCCTTCTGCCCGACTACCAGTAGACATTTTAGTTTCTGTGCAATCATTTGACTACCATACATGTACATCATATCAGCCATGGGCAGAATCTATTGAATGTGGGTTTCGTCTCTTCAATGTCAAGGTGAAGGGTGCTCAAAATAGATTGTTTAACCCTTTCACCCCCAAGTAACTGGAATTGAATTTGATATGCTAATTTTGAAACCAATCCAACTGTCACAAAATGATTTTCAGACTAGTCCATTTATGAAAAGGGGGTGTTTTTGTTCTCAAAAATATGAAATATGAAAAAGTGTAGATCCTGATGAGACGGCTCGTCACGAGCCAGCTCATCTGGATCTACACTGTTTGCCAATACCACGATACAAACCTTTAATATTGAAAGGGTTAATGTGCTTTTCTTTGTGTTTCTGTGCGATAACTCGACTACCGTCTATCTAATCTTCACAATACTTCACGCGTACATCCAGATCAACCATGGGAAGAACATTATTGAATCTTTTGTCTTGTTCAGGTCAAGGTCATGGGTGCTAAAATAGATTATTTATTGTGCATTTCTTTCATTTCCGTGTGATAACTCGACTACCATGTATCGAGATTTTCAAGATACTTCACATGTACATTCATATCAACCATGCGAAGAACCCTATTGAATGTGGGCTTCATCCCATCAAGTTTACAGGTACTTGATTGCTGTTTTGTTCTTGCAATGGTATTTTGTTTTACAAACAATTCTCTAGTTATTGGTATTGTTGGCTGTTTACAGGGAGACTAAGAGGCCGTGATGACATCGGCCTGGCTTGTCAGGAACTGGTCAACACTATTGTCGAGTATTGTGAGACAAAGGGTGACAGGGGCTTAAACATCACAGACTTACACCTCGTCAATATGGACGACAGTCACACCGACATTCTGTGCAGATTGCTGAATTCTTTATCTGGCTTAGAGGAATATGATGTTCCGTCTGACGGGTCGAATATGTCTCAACATGGGAGAGGGGCCGGCACCAGCCACCAGGCCAGTGGTCAGTTCAGTAACAGTGGTAGAAGCACTTCCGCAAGTGGAAGGAGCCACATGGGACGACTGGACAGTGGTCAGGATGCTGACCATCCATGCAGTGACCATGGTTACCATGAACAAGGGTTACCCACCTCTAGCACCATGGGTGAATGGCAGACACATACACCGAGACACGTTGACACTACAAAAGGTGTAACGAAGGTTCCAGCTAAAATTGCGACTGCAAAACGAAAGGTACAGAAAACACCAACAGGCCATTGTGAGTATTATGAACGCTGCAATTCAAAATCAAAGGAGATATTACCATGTGGCCATGAGTATTGTGCTGCGTGTGTAAGTGTAGTGGAATCCGATAAAAAGTGTCTCAAATGTCCGGACACGGTTGAAATGGCAGCAGACGAAGACATCAACTGCGCGATCTGTATGGACGACCTAACCGACCCAGAAGCCCTGCCCTGCAGCCATGTATTCTGTGCAAACTGTCTGGAGCAGGCTCTCGCCCACAAACCAGTGTGCCCGCTGTGCTCTGCGTTTGTGGGAACCATGGTTGGGAACCAGCCGGACGGTGTGATGAAGTACAGGTTTGTCACAGGCAGTTTGCCAGGATACCTGGACTATGGAACTATCGAGATCTTCTACGAATTCCCGGATGGAATTCAGAAGGTATTACATTCAACCATGATAATGGTGAATATTAATGCCCCCGGTCTTGGTAGAGCATGAGTTATACAGTGTTTGGACTGTGTGTCCGTGAGTCTGTACGTCTGTGTGTCTGGCACATTAAGAAGTTTGCCGCAGTTTCTAAATTATGTCATAACTTTTATATAATCCTTGAAGGATTACATAAATATTTCAACACAGCATACTTGTGGACAAATGACACATCCATGCTGCCCTTAATATGACCATGACCTTTTGACCTTGACAACTATGAACTTTTTCACACATTACTAAGTTCGTCGGAGTTTCTCAATTCTGTCATAACGTCTACATCTCTTGATGGATTACTTTAAACAATGCTGAATTAAATTTTATCATCTGCTGTTTTTTTTATTTTCCATTTTTTCTCATAAAAACATGGTCTGGCAGCACTTTAAAATCATTTCACAGTAGGCTCTTACACAATGGCCTTAGCAGCTTTCAATAAGTGCGAAAAATGGATTTAGAAATGAAATATAAACTTATCAGTGAAGCGAATGAAATAATGCAAAAGACACACAGGATATTGTATCAGATTATTAATATGAATGTTATTGTTTCTGTTTTGTTTCCAATTTCTGTAGCTCTGGACAAAAAAATATTCTGATAATACAGTAATTTTGTCCCAACTGGAGGACTCGGATATGCATTGTATTATTATTGGGATAAACACTTCTGGTGTGTGACGTGCTAAGCTTCAAATCCAGTTTATCAAATTGTGTTTTAAACGGGGAAAATTAAAGGCCAAAAGTCCAGTCTCTGTACATGAGCCGAAAAAAGAATGTACATACATTTTGTAATTAATTTATTTATTTAATGGTGTTATGCTGTTGACAGACCGTTACACACCATTAAAGACATAAATATACTCCGGGAAATACGGTAAGCAGAGTTTACTGATATTCATTGCAGAAAAACCACCCACATCCCGGTCAGAAATACACAGGAACCAAGAGACCAGGCTACCTACCAGACAACAAAGATGGGAGAGAAATACTCGAACTCCTGAAGATAGCGTATGATCGTAAACTCACATTTACAATCGGAGACTCGCGCACCACTGGGAAGAGTAATGTTGTGACATTCAACGACATTCATCATAAAACCAGACAACTTGGCGGTCCCGAGAGGTGAGTGGTACAGTGCGACCCCGTTAGTACACGCTTCACTATAACACGATTTCGGTTAGTACACGGTTGTGCCTTGGCTCCCGAATTTTTTTCCTATTTGTATATCAAAATCGTGTTAAATTCGTTACACGACTATTGTTAGAAATCGTTTTTTTGTTTTTAAATTTGCGATTTTTTCCCAAATTAGACCCAAAATGGACGATTTTTTTTGTTTTTATGGACACATAGCCTCCTTTTATCTCACCGATGTGAATGTGCAGCTGATCACGTTTGCACATTTCGTAAATTAATCCGAGCAAACTGGGAATAAGATCAGTAAGACCAGTAACAAAGCAGTGCTAATTGTTATGTGCTCGATTTCATTTTTCCGGCATGCGTTCGCGCTCACCATTGGTGGAATATTAATTAGGTGTAAAGGCTGACCAATCGGAGATCGCGTATCAGTCGCGCAGAATTAACTCGACCAAGATTAACTAAAGTGTTACAGCACTGCCCACGCCCCCGGCGCATGTACACAAATGTGTACCTGACAACTGGCCTTGTTTCGCTATGTCATAATTGAGCCAGTGCACGAGATAATCAACTTTATTATATAACTGAGATTTTCACCGAGAATGATTTGCCTTTTTTCTGCAAATATATCGGAAAGTTGATAACATTTTCAGAGCAAATGCGTAATAATTACTAATTTAATATTCGTCAAAATTCGATATCGTTTACAGAAAAATGTACACTATTATCAGATTCATCTTCGTCGAAAATCTCACGTGATAAGCCTGATTACCTCATGAACTGGCGCAATATTATAACACGTCGGGCAAAACAACGTCTATACAGGTCTGTACCTCAAACCCACAGGTGGAATAGTCGGACGTGTGACACAAAGAAAAGAAAATTACAAAAATATCCATTACCCCACCCACTTGATCTCGTTCTATTATTAACGTCATGTACAGTACGATACCAGGTGGGTGGGATAATGGAATTTTTTTAATAGGCATTTATTTTGGTGTCATAGGTCCCGAGTCTTCCACCTGTGTGCTCACCATATGAACACAGATTGCAACGCACAGAGCTTGTCCGTGATGTTGCAGCTGATGGAACAGGATATCGGTCATTGGGTCATTGCGTCATCATTACTACACTTTTTTCTACACGCATTTACAATAATGGATTGCACTGACCTGCGTAGATCTACATTCTACATGAAATTTATGAATAAATGAAACATGACGTTAACAATTCTTGGATTCAATATATTTATTACATGCGAAGATAACAGTGAAAACTTATGGCATATTATAGGCATTGGCGACGTCGTTCATTCGCAGTCACAGTGTACAGTGTACATGTATTTTTTGTTGACATTATGATGCGTCTTGGGCGAGAACGGATATAGCACGGTTCGGATAAGCAACACGGAAGGTTGTATGTCGCCGGACTTCCGTGTACTAACGGGGTCGCACTGTACTTTAATACTGTATTTACCCAATATCCCTGGTTTGACCCTTTTGACCATGACAATTTATTTTTGTCTTTCTTGTTACTTGAGAGTTGAATCCGGTTATACCCATTATATACTTTTAAGGAGTGGGGTTAGGTGACAGTGACTGGTGTGGTGAGGACCTGAACCAGGTTATGTTCTTCTAATTTCAGGGCTGAATATATAACAGAAAATTTCTGTAAATATTTAGTTCTTATTTTGGGATTTTCTTCTTCCCCCTCCCCCCAGCACGACAGGTGAAATATTGGATTAATCAGGAATGTTCCATGACCCCCATATCGGGACTTGGTTTGCCTTGTTGATGGTTTTTACCTGGCTTTTTCTGGCATCGTTGTCGTCCGAAATGTCAAAAAGTTTGTACAAGCTTCGTCATCATGCTATAATTTTAATAGATGAATTGCTTCAATATTTGGACACTCGATACATTTGAGCATTTGGAACACACTTACTCCGCCATTAACATTTTTTTTGTGTGAAAAAGTTTGTACAAGTTTCTTCATCATCGTATAACATTAATATTACTTGATGGATTGCTTCAATATTTGGACACTTGATACTTGTAAGCAGTTGGAACACATTCATGCCGTCATTAACATGACCTTGACCTTTTTGACCTTCACATGGTTGTGGAAACACTTAGCCATTTTTTTATGTCAAAAAGTTTCTTCAAACTTGACCTTTTTAGTGTTTTAAGCATGCACTTCTCTGACGGTTTTTGTGATGCTTACTTTAGCACATGCCCATGATCATGTTACAGTCAAATGCCTCGGCAGGCCCGACGCCGCTTCCATGGTGGAATTCTTGTTTTCATGAAACTTCACACATACATAGACCACAACCCAAAGATGTGTGACACGCCATAATGACAACTCTTGCCTCACTAATTTTCAAGTTATCTCCCTTTGTTTTTTCGCGCACTGATTTCTTGTCTGGAGCATAACTCAAATACCCTTTGGAATATTTTCATGAAACTTCCCACATGCATAGACCACCACCCAAATGTGTGTTGCACATAAGAATGAAAACTCCTGTCTCAATAATTTTCGAGTTATCGCCATTGTTACAGGCCGGCTCAGCGGGATCTACACTGTTTGCAAACATTTTGACAGAGGTCTGTAGTGCTTAATTAACCCTTTCATAATGAGCCGTCTGATTAGGATCTGCACTTTTTGCAAGTAATTTTCATATAAATGGACTAGTCTGAAAATCACTTTGTGACGATTGGAATCATCCTTCAATTAACACATCACAGTCCATACCAGTTATTTAGGGTTGAAAGAGTTAAAGGGTTAACACATCGGATCGGTTGGCTCCAGGTGTGAATTTCGGTTTGATTCACCAGTAAGATATGAATCCTTCAGGATAGATTCATCATTAAAATATGCACACCCTCCCACCCTCCAGAACATACTGATTAAACAATACATAGATCCACAGAAAACACCTAAGCCAGACACCTATAAAACCTCAGTACCGATGTATGGTAATAATTTTTACATTGTATAATGCACATGTCACGGTATGTAACTATGGGGAGAATATGTGTATTCGTGCCCAGCTAGCTCAGTCGGTTAGAGCGATGGTACGGTAAACCAGAGGTCCCGGGTTCGAGCCCCGGGCCGGTGACATTTTTCTTGCCCTGTGACATTTGGCGCCCAACGAGGGACCGTGACTGATAAATACTGCCCAAATTGTACCAAAAATATGGAATTCAGATACAAATTAAATATAAATTCCTGTGGTGTGAGGTTTAGAGCGGTTACTCTACTAAGGTTTACTGTGTGATAATTGTATCCAAATACATATCGTAAATATGTTATTATTTTCAGGTTTGGTTATCCAGATCCAACCTACTTATGCAGAGTCAGGGACGAGCTCTCGGCAAAAGGTGTCAGTTAAATGGCCAGATAGACTCCTCCCAGCGATTGGCCAGTCACTCTGATTGGCTCCTCCCCATGAAAGCTACTCCCCGTGAAAGCTACTCACCCTGATAGACTCCTCCCCTTTATTGGCAAGTCACCCTGATTGGCTCCTCCACATGATGGGCCAATCACCCTGATAGGCTCCTCCCCGTGATTGACCAGTCACCCTGATAGGCTCCTTCCATGATTGACCAGTCACCCTGATAGGCTCCTCCCCATGATTGGCCAGTCACCCTGATAGGCTCCTCCCAGCGATTGGCCAGTCACTCTGTTTGTATCCTCCCCGTGAAAGCTACACACCCTGATAGGCTCCTCCTCTTTATTGGCCAGTCACCCTAATTGGCTCACCCCATGATTGGCCATGTGATGAGCCAATCACCCTGATAGGCTTCTCCCCGTGATTGGCTTCTCACCCTGATAGGCTCCTCTCCGTGATTGGGCTACTCACCCTGATAGACTCCTCCCCTTTATTGGCCAGTCACCCTGATTGGCTCCTCCACATGATTGACCAGTGACCTTGATTGGCTCCTCCCCATGATTGACCAGTCATCCTGATAGGCTCCTCCCCATGATTGACTAGTCACCTTGATAGGCTCCTCCCCGTGATTGGCTACTCACCCTGATAGGCTCCTCCTTGACCAGTCACCCTGATAGGCTGCTCCTCCCTATGTGTTGCTGGTCCCTGTCATTGGCTAATATCTGGCTTGTCATGAGAAAAATGGGTTTATTGTGTTTGTGACCATTGTTATCTCAGAAAATTCCTCATGCCTCTAATATAAGTTACAGATCCAAATAAGTCTATACTAGCTAGTAACTGCTGGTCGAAGTGTCAATAAACCCCTTTTATTACATGCTATTATATGCATGGATGTATCTGTGAGAGAAAACTCATAATTGTCAACTGACAAATAATACACTGTGAAGAACACCACACGCACTCTCCCACAGTCGTTATAAAATAAAAACCGCCCACAAAAATTCATAAGCAGATGCAAACGCCCGAAGCATTAAAAAATGCATTTTTGTTCGAAAGTGTTGTTCAGAAATGTAATAAATAGGATCCATCGTACACGTTTGAATAGCGTGAAATAATACACGAATGTACGTCTGCTTCCTCGTAAACAACGAGTAAGCTTGTCGCATAATGTTAGAATTGGCTGGTCTGATCAGCATCTGATATATACGCAAATAAAAGAACTTTGTGTGCAATTATGTTGTACATTTACAGTCAAATCATGGAATAATTTGTTTGATAGTGGGCATATGGATAATTTACTGATGTGTGAATGGTGTCCTTGATCTGACAGACTGACATGATGCTAATGTGTATACAGATTAGACATGTACTAATTCTTTGTAAGCAAATTGTTTTACCATAATAATCAGTTTATATGTGATTTATGTCCCCCACCCTCCTGCAATAAGTTGTGGGCGGGTATACTGGAGTCAGATTGACCGTGCATCTGTGTGTCTGTGCATCCGTCACAAAACTCAACATAGTGGGTACATTTCTTGTATTCAGTTTCCCTTCATGAAACTTCTTGATATTGAATACAAAGTCCATATTTCTCCGACCCCGTCTAGTCCCCAAAGTCAAGGTCACAAACTTAGTGTGCAAACAGTGGGTAAATTCCTTATAATTTCTGTTTCCTTTCACGGAACTTTCTGTTTCACATTTGCATTCCTCTGGTGGTCTTCTATCATGCTGTGAGAAATCCATAACCCTTGTAACTCCAGTAAGCCCAGGTCAAGGTCACAGACATAGCATTTTCGCAAAACTTAACAATCAGCGATTTTTCTTAATCCTTTCAACACCACACAAGCCTGTATAGTGGTATTGGCAAAAAAGTGTAGATCCAGATGAGCCAGCTCGTAACGAGCTGTCTCATCAGGATCTGCACGTTTTGCAAGTAAATGGACTAGTCGTGCGTCCGTCCGTCCGTCCGTCCGGGCCAACATCGGGGGTTTAGGAGCTTAGGGTAAGGGTTAGTACCTTTGATCACTTTGATATTGTCGGTGCCTCGTAAATTTAGGAGCTAACTCTTTGATATTTAGGAGCTAACCCTTTGATCTTTTATATAGCGGTGCCTCATAACTCCCAAATGTTTGAACGTCCGTCCGTCCGTCCGTCCGTCCGTTCGTCCGTCCGTATCAAAGCCTCGGCAGGTGCGACATGCGGGCCGCAGCCATTTAGTTTTCCCATCGGAACATGTTTTGACAGTGCTTTAGAATCATTTCCATTGAAATGACAGCATACGGCAATTTTCGGTTCCCGCATGCTAAGGGTTGAACAGTTTTGATCTGCATCAGGTATGTAGCAGATCAGGAATTAGACTGGCCACAAATGCAACTGGCTGGGCCATTACATTGTAGTCTGCTCTTGATTCCATTTTAGCGACAATTCGAGAAAACCAGTCCTGTGTGAACGGTGTAGATCCTGGTCAGTTCACACACGCATGCAGCCTGATAGTGATAGTGGCCAGCCTGTTCATTGTCCGTATAATAGATCGTTTGTTGATTGGATGGTGAACAGTGAAGATGCTGATCAGCCTGCACTGATGCAATCTACAATTAACCCTTTCAACGCTACAGAGGGATGGGTAGTGGTCTGGTGGTTAGAACACCTGACTTCCAATCCGGAGGTTGTGGGTTCAAACCTCGCCGTATGCATCAAAAATACTTTCATAGTGTTTCCATCCCGCTGGTCTGTCGGATGGGACTTTAAACTGTAGTCCCGTCTCCACATGATCTTAGCTGTTGCTGGGAAGTTGAACCCATTCACTTTCACCGTCAACACTACAGGCCTCTATAGTAGGGTTTGCAAAAAGTGTTGATCCAGATGAGCCGGCTCGTCTCATCAGGATCTGCACTTTTTGCACCTAATTTTCATATTGTTTTAGAGAAACAAACACACCCTTCTTATAAATGGACTAGTCTGAAAATCACTTTGACAATTGGATTGGTCGGAAAATAAACACATCACTGTCCATTACAGTTATTTAGGGTTGAAATGGTTAAATTATGTTCACTTGTTTCATCACGTTCTATGGATATCTGATTAGCTATCTTGTGCTGAGCATGGGATAGACTTGTTGTGTGTTATTTTATAGATATTACATGTACAGTGTAACAGTGTATCAAGATATGACTAACTTTTAGTGCTGGGGCCTGTGTAAATTGTGGCTGTGACTGGAGAAATGTGGCTTATAGGATTTGTGACCAATGTAGCTCCTGACCAAATAGAATGCTCCTGTAGCTTGATAACAAACAATCTGTATTGCTTGTTAAAAGCATGGCATGTGTTTCATTGATGGGATGGACAGTGCAGGTCCTGGTCCAACTGCTGTTGCACAGGCTCTGGATCTACACTGGTAACAAAAACAATAAGCCCCATTTCTCCAGTCACACCCACAATTACATTGTTTAAACATCATTAAAATAATATGCAATTGTTTTGTGGTATGTGTTTCAGATCTAAGTTTTGTGATTTGACCACGTATCCCTTATGGTTGCTGTGATTATATACGAGGCCACAGATCTGTAGGGGCTCCAGATAAGGAATTAGTAATTGAGTATTTTCACTCCATCATATCTGAAGCAATTGGGTATTTCAATACATGTATTTTAATTGGGTAAAATAAAATCACAGCAACAATTACACATCAACAAACAGCAATTATTGAATAGTTTGCTTCGAAATGTAAACATGTCTTGGCAATTCATTAGAATTGTCTCCTTGGAGACAATTCTAATGAAATACCAAGATGTGGTTTCATGGAAAATAAGAAAAATATGCTATATTTGTGGTCTGTTTATTGTTTTCTGTAGCATGATAAAGGTACCACAAATTTGTTATTGCTTTTTGATACTCGCTACTTCTGTTTTTGGCAATTTTAATTGGGTATTTACGCAAATACGCAGCTTATCTGGAGCACTGGATCTGGTGATGGCCATATTACAATAATTGATGCATGCCATTCACAAACCGCTGTCACTCTGAGCCTATGTCTTCTAGGACAAAATGAGGCGTATTCAGGTCACAACCTGCGTCCCCTGATCAGCCTGCATGTAAGCATTTAACCAAATTGTTTTATTTATCAGGTAACCTGCCCTGTATTGACCGAATACGTACTCACTGATAACATAATGTTGTATCAGGTCAATGCCTGATACAACAATATGTTATCAGTCAGTTACAACGAAGTGAAAACTGACGTCACGTGACGTTACCGAATGACGTCAGTGAAATGACGCAACATAAACAAGTCTGCGTTCTCTGTAACGACGTTATCTGTGGCAATTTTCGAGCATAAGACGTTACCTCATAAATAGAATACCAGGCTAGTATCAAGTTTACCAGGCTCGGCTCGGAAACGGTAGGAATTCCTCGGCAAGCCTCGGAATTCCTACGCGTTTCATAGCCTTGCCTGATAAACTTGATATCAAAAGACACTAGCCTGGTATTCTCTATATCAAAGTGATGACATCTCGAGTTATGGTTTGCTATTTTTATCGCGACGTGAACACGTACTTGTATGTATTTCATGCTTTGATAACCTGCATAGTTTACTTCACAGTAGTGTCACTAGTCCTTGTTCCGTCCATTTAAGCTATTTGTGCACGGTTGTGGTATGGATAAATGGCACTAGATGTGAAATCACTAAACTATAAAAAATAACTGATTGTTTTCAGTCATTTTCTACATTCTACAGTCGAACCCCTCTAAACCGGACACAAAACAAACAAAAAAGTTAATTCTATCTAATTGTAATCGGGTTCATTGCCGTTTATCTCCACTGAGTATGTCTGTCCGTGATCGCAAAGCACCCACGTATCTTGGGAGTCGCTGTCTGTCAGTTTTACAGTGGAACTTCTCTAAACCGGACACCCGGGGGTGGGGCCTCCCAGGGTGTCCAGTTTAGACAGGTTCCACTGTCTATAGACAACGATATGATCTATCACTGTAGGGAATCTAAAACTAGCAAAATCTGACGTACTCCCCTACTGTCTGTTTCACGAAAGCTGTCCAAATTTTACAGCTATATACAATGCAAAAACAATATATGAGCCTTCTTTTTATTTTGTGAAATTTGGTCCAATATTGATTTACATGTAATTACTAAACAACAATTTCCTCATGTTAAATCCCCATAGACTTCTCTCACAGAGTGAAGAGTTAAATCCCCATCGAAGATGTCTATGGGGATTTAACATAGAACTTATTTTCTAAAATTTCAAAAATATTGGACCGATTTTCAACATTTAACTTTTTTTTCTTAGATCATTTCCAAGTTATCTAGCCAGGTTTCGGAGTCGATTTCTAATTTTTTTTTATTTTTTTTTCTCCTCCCACAGTTCCTCCACCTCCTTTTCCCCCCATGTTAAATTCCCATAGACAAATCTATTTTTCGTAAAAAAAACATCAATATTTTGCATAATTTTCATAAAATAAAACGAAGGCCCACTCTTTAATATTGATAAAATTAAATATAATTTAAGAAAAAAAATGTTTATGCTGCTGTAGGTAATATGCTTCTTGACTTATTAGGGATTTCATATTTTGGTGCCAAACTCACAAAGAAATTTTGATTTCAGCACGTTTTTTTAAAACTTCCCGTCATTTATTATATATGCTTAGATACGCAAGTAGGCATTACATGTTACTTTGCTTTTATGAGCCAACATAGATATAACAAACAGCTCGAAATATCAGAGGCGTCAGAAGCAAATTAATATTGGGGAGGCGAATGTCGACCCGAGCAAAGCGAATTAGTGCTAGGGGGGTCATTTTTTTTAAATTCTAGATGCCATTTCCTGCATTCTACTGCATTTAAGAGACACCTTTTATTTTTGGTCCAAATATTGGGGCTGCCACACCACTTCCGTCGCCTATGTATATATAGCATATGACTTGTGCCATGCTAGTTAAAGTCGGGGTTATGGGTTAGATTCCCTCATCTAGCAATTTTTCTTGTTTAAATCCTGGTGGTAAATGCGAACGTTATACATGTGTATATATATATAATCTACATGTATATATAGTGAACCTCTCTAAACCGCACACCATGAACACACATGTGATCTTATTGGTGATGAGTTTCTAGGTCATTTATCTCGGGTGATAATATCTGTTTGTGATCGCATAGCACACAACTGTGGCTCAGAATGAGCAAATGCCTGCTTTACAGTGAAACCTCTCTAAGCCGGACACCCTGGGGGCCTCCCAGGGTGTCCGGTTTAGAGAGGTTCCACTGTACAACTTTTAAGTACCATCATTTAGTTTGTACTTCATTGGTTTCTGATATTTATCCGATTTCTGTTGCATTAACAATGCACAAAATTAGCTTTAAAATTGTATATACTTATCTGGAGCTCTGACTGTACATGTGTCAGGTGTTCTATAGTGGTTTTTGTATTCAAATTGTTCTGTGTAAAATGTGTGGTATTCTGTTAATAGTTGTATGAGGGACGTTCATAAAGTTTGTTCACCCGTCCTATATTGTATTTATTGCATAACAGACTTTTGTAGTGTAATAACACAATGTAATACAAATCATAAAGGCACTAGTGTAATAAATATGCAACTGAGACTGCTACAGAGAACATGCTAGGTGGTCATTACAGATTCAACATATTGTGCTGTGCTTATGCAATAAATAAAATCTACCATTTATGTTGAGTTAATATGAGATTTATTAAACTTGTTGACTGATTTCATAAGAAACTCGGCATAGCCTCGTTTCTTATGAAATCAGTAAACGTGTTTAATAAATATCATATTAAATCATCCCTCATACAAGATCCTCCATATAATAATTGTAGTATAAAATAGACATTACACTGTAAGATAAAAATCTGAAACAGATATGCTACTAACAATTACATATCTATCATGTAGAAGCGTTAGTTTAAACATCGTTTCAATATTGTATATAAGTACAATGGGCTTAGGCTACAAGTTTCTCGCAACATTATTTACATGGCTTTACCTGAAGGTGTAGCAGTGTTGAGTCACGGAGCACTTTGACGACATAATTAAAATAAAACTACATGTATATAACGTGTCAATAGACAACACATGGCAATAAACACTTGAATTTCCCCAGTTTTCTGTCGATTTCATCCCAAAACACAATTAATGACAATGACTGTATGATGTCTTAACGGTTCCTTTAACTATTTGTCCCACTTACGATTAAATATTTGCATGCTAGTGGCGAATATAACAACAAACAACAAATCCGGAGTATTTTGCTTATTTTTCTTTGTAAATATGCCTTGGAATGTATTCATAGCCCACAAGTTTCCCAGCATGCAAAGAGTTAATATTCTAAGAGCAATTGTTGGCTTATCCCTTCGATATATGTACTGAATATTCATTCTTGCCGCGACACACAATGTCCTAGCACTCTACATACTGAATATTCATTCCTGCCGCGACACACAATGTCCTAACGCTCTACATACTGAATATTCATTCCTGCCGCGACACAATGTCCTAACGCTCTACATACTGAATATTCATTCCTGCCGCGACACACAATGTCCTAGCACTACATACTGAATATTCATTCCTGGCACGACACACAATGTCCTAACGCTCTACATACTGAATATTCATTCCTGCCGCGACACACAATGTCCTAACGCTCTACATACTGAATATTCATTCCTGGCGCGACACACAATGTCCTAACGCTCTACTTACTGAATATTCATTCCTGGCGCGGCGCCCCGTGCAGGCACCGGGGCGGGATCAACTGATCCTGAGAATAATGCTGCAGTAGCCATTGCTTGTCGTAAAAGGCGACTAAACTGGCTTAACGATTGGGTTCATACTTTCCAGAACCCACTATACCGGATTTGGCCCTCATGTACATTTTTGGCTTTCTTGTATGTGAGAGTTAAGTCAGGCTATGCCCCATATATAAAAGTAAGATTAGCGCTAATCCTATTACTTTTAGGGGATGGGATAAATGATGCTGGTGTGGCGAGGGCCTGGCACCAGATCAGTTGTTCTAATTTCAGGACTGAATATATATTTTGATTGTAAATATTGAGTTCTGAAGTTGCGATTTACCCCCCTCGGACAGGTGGATACGGGACACGACCCCGTTGACCCGTCTGCGTGTAGACTCCCTGAGGCTTGTACCTCTATGTCAGAAAAGCGGACGTTAAACCCTATTCACTCACTCACTCATTCCTGGCGCGACACACAATGTCCTAACGCTCTACGTACTGAATATTCATTCCTGGCGCGACACACAATGTCCTAGCGCTCTACGTACTGAATATTCATTCCTGCCGCGACACACAATGTCCTAACGCTCTACGTACTGAATATTCATTCCTGCCGCGACACACAATGTCCTCCTAACGCTCTACGTACTGAATATTCATTCCTGCCGCGACACAATGTCCTAACGCTCTACGTACTGAATATTCATTCCTGCCGCGACACAATGTCCTAACACTCTACGTACTGAATATTCATTCCTGCCACGACACATAATGCCCTAACACTCTACATACTTTCATTCCT
>CM055272.1:69214825-69306081 GCA_029237695.1 Conchocele bisecta | reverse complement strand
CGCCGCGTCGCTCAGCCCCAATTTTCCAAAGCAAGAATGTTTGTGAATAGCCGAGTGTTTCGCTAATCGATTTCAAGATAATGAAGATTAAAGATTGCAACTGACTTTAAAAATCAGGTTAATGCATGATCATTCATCTTGTACATGTGAGTAGGTATCCATATAGAGATTATATACATAAACTTACATGTACATGCGGCTTCAATTATGTCGTCATTTGACACCTTGTGTAGATGAGCCCTTGTGGCACTACGAAAAATTAATAATTTTCGGTACAATTTACAAAGCCATAAGGGCTCATATATAGTTATGACATCAATACTACTGATATAAGCACACACATTTATTAATACAATAATACATAATATGTCTCTCCGGTTGTGTAATTCATGGGATACTCATTGACCACTTCAACCAGTGTAACCTGGTAACACCCATTCATGCTAGGAAAACAATTAGATCATGACTTGTTTTCTATTTTGTATTTACAACATCGTAGCCTGATCGTGATGTTCCCTTGCCACATTTATGTTATATGCACATTATCTCAGCTTATGTTTTAAATGAACATATAACAATCATGCCGTAATTCTAGATGTATTATGCAAACAGTCGCATCTATATGAGAATAGCTCGGATCTGGAATTACCTCCATTATCGCAATATGTTATATGTAAATGACATAGAAAGTTGACACAACATTCAAAGTTCATGCGGAATCGAATTTTCCAAAATTCAAAATTCATACGGAATCAAATTTTAGATGTCATTTAGTAAAAATAGGATGATTGGTTTCCGCATCAGTATCGGTGATGTGATAACGGTGGTAATTCCAGACCCGGGTTCAATTATAGTAAAGCTGAAGGGGTCTATGTCGCACAGGGTACTACACATATGTACCCTAGCATGTAGGGTACTACAGATGTGTACCCTAATTTAATTTTATTCCACGAATGTACCCCATGATTTGCAGTTGGAAGCCAAGTCGGCAAGTCGGGAACCAGTCTGCTAACTGCTGTGAATCTGCAAGTTCCTGCGCATGCGCATTGCTATATGAAAATGGCGCAAACTGTCAGTCTGCTAACTGCCGTAAATCGGCAAGTTCCTGCGCATGCGCATTGCTATAGGATGATTGATTCATAAGCATAGAAATAGCTAAAATATATCATTTTGAAAAATATGACAGCCATAAACGTCTTTTGAAGCTGCGAATGTGCACGTTATTACCTACCATACCAAGGTAGCCTAAACCAAAAGTCAATGTCGTAATCGTTATCCGCGACAGGTGCGCGCATAGTCGACTGGTTCTAAAAACATTGTTATAGTCGACGCAACAGGGTACGTAAATGTAGTACCCCATCCCGTCAGGGTACATAAATGTAGTACCCTACATGCTAGGGTACATATGTGTAGTACCCTGTGCGACATAGACCCCTTCAGCTATAGTAAACTGCTACGCTGGTCAGTTTACTGCATGTCTGTTTCCTCCTCCAATGTGTCCGGCATGGGAAGTCTGTCTCTTACTACCTGGCTGGTTGTTAACGACTGATAAAATGGCTTGTACACGGGTGGTATTACCAGACTGTCACAGAGCGATAGTAAGTCCTTCTGTTTAGCAACATAAATTGGAAGCTTTGCTTGGTACTTCTGTCTTATTCACACGCAACACCTTGATCTTCAGCCAGTTGACTCTGTTTCCATTGTCGTCTACTTTAAAGCCTTCATACACAGTTTTCTTGTGATTTTCCAAGTCAATGAAGTTATCATACCGCATAGGAATTACAACGTACGGTTTGTTTCTTCTAGCCATGTGTACAACCGTATCCCACTTATGTGGTATAAAGATATATGTCGCTTTCTTAGCATGTTCTATGGCGGAATGCATGGAATCACATTCCATCAGTAGTATAGAGGGATTCAAAATGATACCACCTAACGGTGGCATCATTTCTCCACCCTCTATACTACTCCACCACCCCCAAAAAAATCAAAAAAATATTTAACGATGAAATTGTCTCCCACCAACCACGAAAAATTCAAAATTGGTGTCAAAAATACATCATGTTGTTTTCACGTCCAATTGAACATATAAATTTAATAGGTTATAATAATATATAACAAAATGGATAATAAAATACACAACGAATTGGAATTGTATAATGACCTTGCTGAAGAATTTTACGCCGCTGTTTCTACAGTATTAAAAACACGGTAAAATGACAATACTATGTGGTATCGAATACATGAAATATCAGCGTAATTTATTACGCTGCGATAAAAACGTTGAATTTACAATATTAAACCGGCAATTATGTCGCCGGTATAAGTCTCAAATTTATGTAATGAAGCGACTAAATAGGATCAATAGGATCGTAGAAACACTACCGAAATATTATCAAACTAATTTTATAAAACAGTTTAAAATCAACGATTCGTTTTACGGATATGCGTTTCTACAATATCGCTTTTAACGAAGAAATTGAAAAATTATTAGAAGAAATTGGAAATTGAATAGAAAAAAACATTATTAGAGAAAATGGATAATACAATACAATTGGAATTGAAAGTTTTTAATAATAACTGTGTTGAAGAAATTTATGAAGAATACGGGGGTTATAATCCTATATATAAATTCTATAAAATGAGAACACTAGGCGATATCGAATACATGAAATACCAGCGTAATTTATTACGCTCCGATAAAAACGTTGCATTTACAATATTATACCGGCAATTATGTCAACTATACAATAGGCAAATAACAAACATTAAGACGGATAATGCGTATCGGATATGAAATTAAGGTGTATTATATAAAATTGTTAAAACCCAACGATTCGTTTACGAATATACATTTCTACGATATCGCTTATAAAGATATTAATAATTTGTAAAAAAAAATAACAAAAGCCTCCACTCGTGCACAACACCCCCCAGCGACTGGGCAGATTTCTAGCCGGCACCCAGCCACTGGGGTGTTGGGACCTTTCTTAAGCCCACTCATCTGTTGGCTCACAGTCTGGTTTTACGGGTCGCCTTGAACCCCATTGCCAATTCCTCTAATTAAGAGAAACCAGCGAAGTAAGGCGAGCCTATGTGTGAATTTGGTTTCCGAAATTGCAAAGCTCTTAGGCAGAAATCTTTTAGGCCGGCACCTTTGAGCTTTGCAATTACATCGCCAAATACACACATATTTATAAACTGCTACCATTAAACAGACGAGACGGACGTCATACCGGATCAACAACATGGCATGCACGAGATGAGACCAATTGTTGTAAGGTCAACAAACATATATATACTCATCAGTTTCCTATACAACATACAAATGGTGTGCATATTATAATTATTTATTAATACCTATTGGCGAAAGAAAACATGTGATGGTTCGTTATTTTATAATTAATTTTATATTTTTTTTTAATAATTTAAAGCTGAACACTCCCTATTATTACATAGTAATTAATTTATGTTGTAACGACAATGTTTCAATTACACGGGTTATGGCCCATGCGTAAATTGATAGCCGAGGTAAACAGAGCCGATAATTCTCAGTGAAAAACACATGTTGTATAGGTATGTAAATTTGTTTACTGCACCAATATAATTTTGAAAAAATTAGGAAAATTAAGAATTTTTTTTTTTTTTAAATTATTATTTTTATTTTATTTTTTTTTTTTTTATTTTTAGTAGTATAGAGGGTGGTATCATTTTGAATCCCTCTATACCACTTTTTTTTAAATTTTTTTTAATTATTTTATAATGGTGCTGTAACATTTCCTCCGACTTTATTTCCAAGTTTTACCCTAAATTTATCCCAATCAGTACACTCAATTTTTGGCATGGTGGCGCGCGCCTTGATCCTTATATCATTTTTTAATTCTTCATATCTCCCCATTTCTTCCACCACGGATTCAAACTCTAAATTTGATATTTTCTTATCGGCCAACGCTTTGGACACCATAACGTCGATGCTATTTTTCTTAGACCTAGCGAGACGGATATTCTATCATGTTTTCTACTTTTTTTCTCGAGTTTTCCACCCGCCGCCCTAATTACCATACAAAGTGTTCCAGATAAAACGGTAATTCCACTCAAAACCCCTGCAAGTGGAATCATTACAATTGTAGATAGCGTTGCAGCAGTTCCCGCCCCACACAACACAGAAACACTTGCCAGAACCGTACTAGATGCTTCAGCTATGTTTGCCGCGCGCCTATATTTATTAGAGTGTCTTTTTCTATTTGCACATTCTCTAACTAAAATATCCTGCATAGCGACGATATTATTCAACCTAAAATCTGAACTTTTTTCGTTAATTGAATACAGTGTTGGTGGAGTGGTATTGAGAGTTGAATACAGTGTTGGTGGAGTGGTATTGAGAGTTGGATACAGTGTTGGTGGATCGGTATTGACAATTGGAAGCGGTGATTCGTTCATAGTTAAATTTATTTCAATTATATTAGTATTTACAACAATAAGTTCAATTAACAATGAGACAATAGTGGAAGAACTCTCTGAGTCACCGATTTTCGTAACAAAGTTAATAACACTACCTTGGGAAAGTCTAATTCGATCATCACCGGAGAACGAAACCACCGTCGAACTATCTCCAGAGATTTTAGTGACTCCAATCCCCCGTTCTTTTCCATCTACTACAATATTTATCGCGACCGCGCCCACAGGTTTACCATTAGCATTAACCGAGCAGACCGCCATTTGGATAACTTCACCTGCAGCTGTCATAGTGTATCCCCCATATTTATTACTCGCTTTGGCACCGAACGAATATTCATAGTGCCCCACAACCAATGGGCCCCGCTTCTCAGCCCAAACTGTTATGACACGTTTTGGTGTTTTCATTGTTTTCACTATTCCGGCAAGCGCATTGTTTGCGTTATATGCCTCAGTACGAATCTCATAAGAGGCCTCCTCAAGAGCTTTGGTCGCGGCTATACGATCATGTTTCAGTTTATCGGTTATTTTTTCATCTAGTTCAGTAAAGTGTCGCTTCTCTGTTGATAGAGTCCTCTGAGCGCAACGCATCATAAGCCTCCGTAATGGTTGCCTGGTGGTCTTCTAAGGCTTTATCAATACCCGACCGGGTCTCTTTTTGAAATTCGGTTATTTTTTCATCTAGTTTAGTAAGTGTCGCTTCTCTGTTGATAGAGTCCTCTAAGAGTAACACCCTATAAGCCTCCTTAATATCCGCCTGGTGGTCTTCTAGGGCTTTATCAATACCCGTTCGGACTCCATCAAGATCAAACCGGGTCTCTTTTTTAAATTCGGTTATTTTTTCATATAGGTCAGTAAGTGCCGCTTCTCTGTTGAGAGAGTCCTCTGAGCGTAACGCCCCATAAGCCTCCGCAATGGCCTCTTTGTGGTCTTCTCGGACCCCCTCAACCCCAGACCTGGTCTCTTTCAGAAATTCGGCTATTTTACCGTCTATTTCGGTAAGTGTCGCTTCTTTACTATGAGAGTTCTCTAAGCGCAACGCATCATAAGCCTCCGCAATGGCCTCTGCAAGGTTAGACTGGTGGTCTTCTCGGACTTTATCAATACCCGACCGGGTCTCTTTTCGAAATTTGTTTATTTTTTTATCTAGTTCAGTAAGTGCCGCTTCTCTGATGAGAGAGTCCTCTGAGCGCAACACCTCATAAGCCTTCGTAAGGTCCGCCTGGTGGTCTTCTCGTGCTTTCTCAATACCCGACGTGGCCTCATTTCGAAAATCGATTATTTTCCCGTCTAATTCAGCAAGTGTAGCTTCTTTGCTGAGAGAGTCTTCTAAGCGCAACACCCCATAAACCTCCGTAATGTCAGTCTGGCGGTCTTCTCGGGCTTTATCAATCCCCAACCGGGCCTCTTTTCTAAATTTGTTTATTTTTTTACCTAGTTCGTTTAGTTCCGTATGCGTTTCTTCACGACTTTGTGTATTCACAGCCAGGGCATATTCTCTAAGTTGTGATAGTAGACTCTTGTGAATCTCGTCCGTGGCCCTCGATATAGTTCTATTAATCAAGGCCTTTGTTTTTTGGGTGTAGTTAAAAAGTCGCCCTCTGTCGGGATGAATCCCCCTTCTGCAGGTTCCAAATTATTTGAATTTGTCACCCAATCGGAAGAACTACCTGGTCCGTATATACTCATAATGTTGATAATATATATTACGAAACATGCGTTTAATTCTAATTTTCTTAAAATTAATTAATTTGAAATTTCTAGGACGACCGAAATCGGGTAATCGTTCTTCAACTCTCGCCCTTTATCATCAAGAATATAAATCTTCAACTCGTGGATGTGTCCCGATTCCAAAACTTTCATCTCTGGGTGTGGGAAGTCTAACGTTACAGTCTCGCCATAGAAACAATCGCTGGCGGGCACAGTTTTCAGTAATGTGCTGGGGGATCCGTCTATCGTGTTGTACGATGTGTTCACCCGATCCAGGTGCACCCTGAGAGTTTTCGTGAAGGCGAAGTTTACTGGGGTATCGCCGCGGTGCTCGCCCACGGGGAAGACAAATCTCTCCGGGTACACAAACCGTTCATCCTCGTTGTAAGGGGGTGCATATTTAAATCCTAACATGGAGGTCAACCCCCATGAGATCCATAAACGCTTCTTAACGGACAATGTCGCAAGCCCCGTGGCTTTTGAGACTGTGAGAGTGACATTATCAGGAAACTTCGCCGCGATAAAAGCTTTGAGATCTCCGAAACCCCAAAGGCCAGGAAGTAATTCGGTACTTTTGAACAGAATGCGTTCAGGCTCCCACCCCACCCCACCAGTGGCGACACCATCTTGGACAAATCCGGACTCGATAGACTCTAACGTTTCAATGTTTTTCCACCCGACCGTGAACGTGATTGATCTGAGGCCTACCCGGTGTTTTCCGCAGCAGTTGTCTATTAATTTTTGAAGTTCACAACTCCCTTTTTGAACATTAGTTATAGTAGCAAACATAATAATATCTTTCAATGGATACCAAAGCATTTAGCTTTAACTCTAATGCAAAGTATAAAGTTGGTGGTGTATACTCTCAAAAGAACACCATTGGTTGGCTTGTGCACCCTAAAATAAGAGTCAGTTTGGGTATGGGTTTCGACACAAATTTCACTAACATATTTGAGAAATATAGGGTGACCAAGATTAGTACGGTGGATGGGGTAAACAGATGGCGGGTGGCAACTCAGATGCAAGTTTCTGGCAAGAAATAAACCAAACTAAATTTTGCCGTGTGGTGTGCCACAACTGGGTGTGGTGTATCTTTCGGAGACCACATAAAACCAAGTAACAGCATGATGAGCAGTAGCTTATACAACTTTCATGTTTATTATACTATTAGAAGGATTTTGAAAGAATTACGTGTTCCACTACCTCAAGACGACGGTGGAATCCCATTTCCAACACATACAACCGTAAGGAGTTCGAACGGATATGTGACGAATTTGGTGTGGACCCAAACCGTGATTGGAAACAAAAAGTTTACACCAAGAACGATTCAATGGGCGACCCCTTTTTTGAAGAAGCTGGAAATGATGTAAAAGTTGTTGATGGCACATTCGATAGCAGTACTATGAGGTACACGTCAAGTTTCCTAATACATAAAAGACCAAGTTTTTTTCTTGATATGTTCTCAGATAAAACCTACTACCAAACATATCCGGCTTCACTACACCAACCATCTAAAGTTGGAATAGCATGGAGTACATTTATATTAGATAAAAGCACTGGATTTACTCAGGCCGGGGTTACTCGCCTCAACGACTCCATTCGTACATATGTGTGGGCTATACTAGGTGCACAAAAACAAACTCGCAGTTCTATAATAGGATTCGGAACGGCGTTTGACGCGCAAAAACAGTTCTTGGTACTTGTTGAGGACGCCATCTCAGCTAAGGTGGACCTGGAGAAGGCGATCCAGAATTATCAAGACGTTTTGCAGAATGCCAGCACCCCAGTAGACTATGTATTTGGAATAGGTCTTTATATGGCGCCGAGCAATATGATACTACGAGACGACCCGGTTGACGGTTACAATAATCAGATCGTAATCGCCACCGCCAATCAAAAAATCGGCCACAACGGTAACGTGAACACGGATATCATCAAGCGCACCCCCAACAGTGGAACCGATTTCATAAAACACAAAATGGATACACCTCCCCCAATTCGTAAATCGAACCCAGTACCCCCAATTCGTAAATTGGATGCACCATCGAGTTCCATCAACAGACCAATCGCGATTGGAGAAACACCAATCATCAACAATGTTGAAATTGGAAGCACAACACACGAGGAGGAGAAATTGGGTCTCGTCATCGCCCTCGTGGCGATCGGATTATTTACGCTTTGGTTGTAGGAACTCTCTGACAGAGAATAATAGGAGACCGGCGATTGCCACGATTAAAGCCCAGGTATTTTTGGCTAGCCATCCGGCCGTTTTTGATAATATAGATAGCAAGTAAGAAACGATACTTCCGATCAGTCCAGGTAGTGCGGCAGCCGCCTTTCCAGCTAATTTAGCTAGAAGACTGGCGAGGGCTTTTAGTTGTTTTTTTATCCACTCCTTGGCTCCACCGGATGGAGAGGGTGCTGGTGCTGGTGCTGGTGCTGGAGCGGGTGGTGGTGCCGCTCCACCAGTGAAAGCTAGAACTATGGTCGATATAGTCATGCCGATAGCAACGAGGATGCTTGCTATCGTGATGCCCTGTTCTCTGAATAGAGTGCGAAGACGCTCACCGATTGTCGTACGCTCACCGAGTATCGTCTCCTCGCGCAGGACCCTCGAGATTGTTTCGCGGATCCGACTTATTTGGGTGCGGAGTGTCTCACGGTTAGTCGAGGCAGCCTCCAAACGAGCTGCTCTTTCATCCCGCAACGACCGCAAGCGTTTGTTGATCCGCTCGGTAGATTCTCTATCACCACCAGCTTCCTCCAGTTTTCTTTCTTCTAGTGCGATATGTTCATCCAGCGACGAGAGTTTGGCGAGGTTAAGGACCAGTTCGCCCCGGACCGTTTGTAGAGCCTTATCGAGGCCCCGGAGTTCGCGAAGAGGTAACGGTGGGTCATCGTTGAGTATTTTTCCCAATTGCGATTGGACGCTGAACGTGGTCTCCATCGTGTTAATAGCGTCGGTGGCTATTTGAGGGACCTCGCTGAGCTCGACCGTTTCTATCGCGGTGGCCGTCTTCGCTATAGTTTCGTCGGTAGACGTTAGGGCCTCTACAGCGCGGGCCGGTATAATTGTTTTACCCCTCTTCCAATCCGTGAAGCCTAGTTCGTCCCTTATGAGTTGGCCACCGCCCCGGTTTCCTGCAATGGTGTTTAGCGATAGGGGTTTTCCGGTCCTCGCGTTAACTAATGGGACAGTTAGTGCTGCTCTTAGTCGCAATTTACCGCTCGTAAATTTGAACTTGGAGTAGTCGCGACCGACAGAGGGGACCAGACCTTTTTCTGCTGCCAAATTGTTGTAGTAGTCGTTTACAGCTCCCTCAAGTAATTCCTGACTTTGACTAGTGGTAGCGTCACCCAATTGTGATTGGATTGGAACTGGAGTTTCTATGGTGGGTGTCGTGAGGGAATCCTCGAAGTTATCATCATCATCATCGAGGTAATCGTCTATTCCGATTTCATCCATGTAATCAGCCATATTTATAATTTTCTTAAAATTAATTATGTATTAAAGACAAAACCATACGGGTTTAATAGTTTCAATAATTTTGAAAAAATTAATTATGTCTTCGAGTCAATACGGTCGCAAACTCAATCCATACCGCAGACTGCGTGAGCCCCTCGGGGCAAAAGGCGTGAGACAGAGTGTCGTTATTACGAACAACCCATCGACGATCGACCAGAACCAGCAGCTCTTAGTCCGCTTCCCCAACCTCGGAGCTAACGACGTCATTGTTCCGGGTACTGTTCGCCTCGCTTTCACTATTTCGCTAACGTCGACGGACGCGGACCGAACCGTCGTTCAGAACTTGGGTCGCGCCATAGTCAAGAAGACTATGATAAAGATTTCTGGTAATGAGGTGATGTCGATCGACGACAGCGACGTCTACCATTGCTATCAGGACCTGTGGAAGACGTCACACGAGCTTGAAAACGCTGTCTATCAAGGTATTGACACCAGCAAAAATAAGAACGTAACCAAACTTAGAATCGGGGCTGCTAACAAGGCAGATAACAACGCGAGTGACAACGCGGTCGCGGGCGCTTACGGCAACCGCTTCTACATCCCGCTCGACTTTGAGTTGCTGGAGAGTCACATGCCCTACTATCAGAGCGCTTTGGCTGACCGCCTCGAATACGAACTAACGTTCAACGACTACGGCCGAGTTTATCATAGCCACCGACCAGTTATCGACGTATACGATCGATAATGTTTCGCTGGAGTACGACATGGTCACGATGCCCGAACTAGCGCGATTGATCAGAACCCAGTACGCCGGGCGCGTTGCCATACTTTACGACCGAGTTCTTCGCCATCGCAAGATGCCGAAAAACAAAAGCGACACATTGTGGAATATTAACGTCAACGTACCCGCCCGCTCGATGAAAGGTATACTGATGTTGTTCGAGGATGCTCGGTTCGCGTTCGGTGCTAGAAAAACCGACAGATTCTATAACCCCAAAATCACGAAGGTAGAGGTGACGATCGAGGGAGTCCCCAATCAACTCTACAGCGCGGGTCTTCGCGCGCACCAGCAGTGGGATGAAGTAAGAAAGCAGTTTGCTGCCGGATCTAAGCGCTCTCCGGAGGTTGCAGCAGTTGCTAAAGACCTGCATCTCTCGGCCGTCTCCCTCGCGGAGTTCCTGAATACCAAATACGCGTTATGGTTAGACATGCGAGCCAGCGACGATGACCAAATACACGGTAGCGGACGCCAAGTTGAGAACGCTAGTGAGGGTGTGACGATCCAGATAACCAAAGAGGCGGACGGAGCCGGGCCATTGAACGTGTACTTATATATAATTACAGACGCACAACTCAACATCGAAGATGGTCGATACGTATCAGCGATCTACTGATTTAATAAAAAAATCATCTAACGATTTATTAATACATAATTTTGAAAAAATTAAGAAATCTAGCAATCAATACCAATTCACGATTGGAGATGCTCACTCTGCCATAATATGTGGGCAGACAGGATGTGGAAAAACGGTTTTCATCCTCGACTTACTCGAGGGATCCTACCGCGATGCCTTTCGTCACATTGTGATCCTATGTCCCACTGTGCGGCACAACGATACTTATCAGCGGTGCCCGTGGATATGGACCGACCCTGAGGTATACGTTATTGACCCCGGTGATAGGCTTCACGATTGGTTGCGTGGTTTATACCAAATATTTCAGGGCGAGCCCACCCTATACGTGATTGACGATTGCTCAGCCAAGGCGGCGATGACCAAAAAGAAGGACATGCTCTCCGAGCTCGCATTTTCTGGCCGCCATGCGAGGCAAAGCGTATGGATATCCACTCAAAAATACAACGCCGTCCTCAAGGATCTGCGCGAGCAAACGAAATGGGTCGCCCTCTTTCACTGCAAGGACCGAGACTCATTCGATGACTGTCTTCGAGAGAATGACGTTATCCCAACGCGCGAGGAGCGCCTGGAGGTTCGACAGATACTTTCGAAAACTAAGCACGCCAAGCTTCTGCTAAAGACTGATCAACCAACTGCTTATAAAGTTATCAACTAAATCTAACGATTTATTTAATAATTAATAATTTTGAAAAAATTAGGAAAATTGCAAAGTAATAAGCTATTGCAATGCTTAGCAATTGCTGAACAATGCTTAGCAAATGCTGAACAAATACTGAACAATGCTTAGCAATTGCTGAACAATGCTGAACAATGCTGAATAATGCTGAATAATGCTGAACAAATGCTGAATAATGCTGAACAATGGTTAACAATTTGGTGCTCCGCTGCGAGCTTTGTTGCGAGCATAATGGTGATCATAAGTATCGGGTGGTGCGCATTTATTATTTTAATAATTTTGAAAAAATTAAATAAATATGTTAAAGTGATGAGACTTGTTAGAATAGTTAAATTAATTTTAAGAAAAATGAACTGCGACGAACTTCTCGATCAGCTAATAGAAGAAACCTCAACTCCGACTGCCAACAATAATGATCCGACAGAGCAATCGGGATCTGGGTTGAGTGCAACGACTCCGAATGAAAATGAAAATGCGGCGCGACGAGAGCGGCTAGCTGCGCTGGTTGCTGGGGGACAATCGGAGCATTATCTCGGTAGGCGTCTCTCAGTTTTTCAGGTGGATAAGATGTCAGATGCGGAGATCAATAAAATGTATGCGCGATACGAATCCAAATTGGGAGCAGAGATGACAAAAAACTCTTGGATCGGCGGCTATTCATTTGTACGCTACCGCGTAGTAGACTTCTCCCTATACCAAACACTGCGGGGTTGATTGATGATCTAGAGACTGACCCTTTTATAGGTCACACTCTTAGAACGGCATGCTGCTCAATTTATCACAAGTTTGGAATGTACTTAGCTCCACTAACAACCGCGTTGACCACGGGTAAACACTGTCAATTTGGACATATATGCCCACGAACTATAAGCTCTAATATTAATATTATAAATGATGACACAAGACACACCCACGAGAGTGACGGAGTTGAACCAGATTGCTCCAACACAATCGAACCAGATTGCTCCAACACAATCGAACCAGAGTGTTACTCCGCCACTGGATGACATACCGCATATAAAAAATCCCAAAAGACAGGCAGCTGGGCGGGCGGCGGCTGCCACCCGAAAAGTTAAACAAGATAAAATACTCGCCGAGCTTCGAGAGGCTAAACTCCAATCGAGATTGGGGACGGAGACAGCAAAATCACATCTGAATTACAGAGTTGAGTACAACAACACCCCCAATTCACGAATTGGAAGCACACTCAAATTCAAAGAATTTGTCACCCAATACACGAATTGGGGGTTGGAGTTGGGCTGAACCCAAATTCGTGAATTGGAGTTGGGGTGTTGGTGTGGTCTGGCAGTTGTTGTGCCCTGTGCGTTTGGAAATACCAAAAAAACAACCAGCCAGTGTTCATAAGAAAGTTACGAAACACCAATCATCAACAATGTTGAATTTGGATGCGCCCCATTTAAACATTGATCGCGACCCATTTTATATGCAATAATTATAACAATGGCTGAACAAGATGGTAAAATGTTAGTGAATGCGCTTTATCACGCCGTGGTGATATCGGGTTTCAGTATCGGGTATGCTCGACTATCAAAGATGGCCCTAGGAGGAACCGCTCCCAAATTGGACTTTACTGTGAGAGACGTAGGGCTCGCGACCTTAGATGTAGCGGCCGCAGTTTGGACCCCGAGATTATCTAGTTAAAGCTGGAATTCTACCAGTTAATATATGGAAATAAATGGCTTCAATCGCAGTAATAGTAGGTGGTGCGCTTGTAAACGCATTGGCGTTCAGCGGTAGCAACTTTATATTCTCTAAAATGAAAAGCTCGAACGTGGATGAGGAGCGTAAGCGTCATGATTTAGCTGTAGAACAACTCAATAGCGCAAAGGAAGCATGGTCGAAAAAACGAACCGCCCATCTGGACTGGGTCAATGAAGAGCTTCGCCGCGAAAATCACGCCGCGCAAACTTTTCAGAACGTTGAAGAAGCCAACCGCGAGTACGCGCTGGCATATCCGCACAAAATTCTCGATCCAATGGATCCCGAGCCCCAACTTTCAGATTTCTATGTACCGTCAGAGCCCCAAAAGGACCGCGAGATCGCGTTCATCATCGTGGGAATGGGTGTGGTGGGTCTCGCCGGCTATTATATTCAATCGAGATTTTAAATTAATTAATTAAAACAATTTTTTTTTATAAAAATATATATATAGAACGATGGTTAGTTTGACGAACTTTATGACGCTATGATCGATGTAGGCTACACTGCCCAAAAACATCGTTTACCTGGTGCAAAGAGTATGATTCGTCTGGCCCGAGATTGTCTCGAGACGTGGCGCGAGGACGAAAAAGCGGCCACCCTTTTCGCAAAGCGGATGTTAGATTCCTCCACCAATCCTGGGAGATTGGATGAATTAGATTCCCCTCTCCTGTTCCAACCCAAACGCGATTGGGGCTGCAGCGACAATCGCAATTGTACTTCCAACAAAGGTTTATTATTAACGACGCAGTTACCGGACGAACTGGCGAGGGCATGTTGGAGATTGTCCGATATATTAGAATACTTCGCATACGATGACACGCGCAAACTTGATACCAAACTAACGCGCAAGCTGTCGAATACATACTATAGCCCCCGCGGCTACTGGAAGGGATTCGCGGCCATCAAGAACCTCGCGGCGGCGACCAAGGTTTCAGAAAACGCTGTCAAGGAATGGCTCAAGAAGCAGGCCATCTGGCAGATCTATTTACCCGCGCCTCACAATATTCCGCGCCCAAAATTCGACGTTCCGGTGCCGAACCAAGTTCACCAAGCGGATCTCCTGTTTCTCCCTCACGATCGCGTCGGTCGCAAAACGTACAAGTACGCACTGACAATCGTTGACGTAGCGAGTCGTTACAAGGGGGCTGAGCCGTTGTCCACTAAAGAGTCTAAGGAAGTGGCCGAGGCTCTTTCCCGAATATATAAGAGAGTCCTCTCAAATGGCCGAATCTTCTCCAGGTCGATCCCGGCCGCGAGTTCATGGGCGCGGTCTCTCATCTATTGTCTAAGCATAAAGTTTCTATCAGACGCGGCCGCGTCAACATCCACCGGGACCAGGGGATCGTGGAACGCTTCAATCGAACCCTGGCTGAGAGACTGTTCGGACACCAATACGCTAAAGAACTTGTAGACCCTCATTCGCGATCGACCGAGTGGGTGGCCAGACTGCCCGCCGTGGTCTCCACACTGAACGGAGAGGTGACCAGATTGATAGGTAAGAAGCCTGTAGATGCTATCAAGTTTAAAAGGGTGACGAGCAAGCCCTCTGCCGTTCTCGCGCGGGCGACCAGTTGGTTTAGAGGAGCAGCGACTTCCATCAGATATTGACGTCCGGTACCTCTATCAACCGGGAGAGCTCGAAGGTGGCAGCCGCCGCGCGACTGATCCCGTGTGGTCAATGAATGTATATCATCTGGATCGCTCTATTACCAAACCTGATGAGCCCGTGCTCTATTATTTGACTGATGGTCCATCTCGCGGTTTTGTTCGCGAAGAACTTCTTATGGTGCCTTCTGACACCCAGCTACCCCCGGATCGTAAGATTCTTTAGAGATGTTCGGTATGTATTCCGTCTGGTAACACGCGTCTTTATCGTAGTACGCCGAGAGTCCTAATTTTTTTTGACAGTACGTTTTCATAACACCGTCTTTCATTTTAAATCCTCTATTTTGCGCTACATCTATAATGTGTTTTCCATCTTCTGTAGTTTCACTTAGTACTCGTTTATATCTATCCCAATTTAAATTGTTAGTTCTCTTGGACATTCCTTTCGCAGAGTTTTTATTAATTTTAATTTGTTCCAAATTATCTTTAGTGAAATTAATTTTTTCTACGAAATAACACTTACTAGATAACGCTATCGCCCTATCCCCGCTAAATTCCATTTTGAAAAGTCCGGGCTCTCTTTCGCTCCATTTATCCCAAGCCAACCATTTCTTTTTTCTTTTTCAAACTCGTCTAGTAAGTTAGGTCTAATCAATTCCTCTATCGTTTTTCACTAACTCCTATATACATACTATCTGTATCCATCTGTATTAATTCAAAGTCTTCTCTTTTTACGTATTTATCTAGAAATTCGTAGTAAAATTCCAACATTCTCAATTTAGCTAGTTGATAAACCGCTATTCCACAGTGGAAGGGGCTCTTTAATGCACACCGGGTTTTTTCGGGAAGATATTTTCGTACGCATCTCCTATCTCTTCCAAATCATCAAAGAATGCAGATCTTAACGCTTTGTCAACACAGTTTTCGTCTTGTGTATATGTCGTATTTAAATGTCTCTCTTTTGCCTCTATCATTTTTCCACAACACGAATTGCCTAATAATTTCATTATATCCGCTACTGGTTTCTTATTTGGTTCTACATCGCCTGTTCGTCTTGCGGCTGTAACTTCTTTTGCGAACCATTCGAAGGGTTTACCACTAATATAATCATAACACGATGAACTCCCGTTATTTCTAGGCCGTGTTTTAAATACCATTTCAACAGTGGCGCGTACAGCAATACTTTAGTGGCGGTCATAGATCCCACCAATTTTCTTCCATTTCCTCTAGTTCTTCCAGTATCTTCCAAATATTTTAACATGTGTGTGGGAACTTCATCAACCTCTACTTCTCTGTTTATAAATATTGGGGACATTTCAGAAAACTTTTATGTTTTAAGTTGTGTGGAACTTCTATATCCACCTCCGCAAACCCAAACCAGTCTCCAGATAAAACTCTTTTATTCAAAACTTTTTAATAAATTTAGGGTTATGTGGGGTATCTATATGGTGTATAGTTTCTCTCCCACACGGCATCTCTTTATTTAACGTAGATAAATATAACGCGTTTGCATCGTACCCAAAACAGCCTTGCAAGGTTTGTTACTTTCATTTGATCTAATATTGGAAACACCGGCTTCTGCATAGCGTGTAAATACTATTGATGGACCACCAACTAGAGCGTCCTTCATCATTTCGTATGTTTCTTCTTTTGGTGCATATAGAGCATCCTCCGGTATAATCGTCTTTGAAGATTTTTGTTCTTTAATTTTGGTTCCTCTCAAATAAATATTGTATAGCTACTCCAGGTAGTGTTACCGCATCTTTGAAAATATCCACACCTCTGTGTTTATAAAATTAAAATTCACACATTTTTTCCTCCGCTTCTAGGAACGGTGCTACATCTAAAATCGTTATAATATTTCAACCAATCTCTGAAAGTTTTCATATTATTTTCTTCGAAAATTCTACGACATTTACTTAATTCTGTTTCATCTATTAACATTTTCCCAGATAGTTTGGAATACCAATTCTCTATATCGGGTAGTCCTGGGTAATCCAGTTTGTCTGGAGAATCGAACCACTCATAAGGAAAGAAAGATTTCTGTCCTTTGCAGTCGTAGGCTTTTATCCAACTATCGTAACTTACACCAGGTCCTAGATAAAGTATTACATCAAGAAATCTAAATTCTGGAGTAAATAGAAATATTGTTGAGTTTGCACGTTTTCCGACCATTACTTTCTTTGTTGTTGATGTCAGTTCGCCTACTAGGTATTTCTTTTATTAAGTTTATATCGTACTTACTGCTGTTAAAACCTATAACCGGTACTTGCTCTATCCACTGTTCGATCTTGGCGATTTGGTTTTTACGTAAATATTCCGTATTAAACTTATATCTTGACCACACTTCTTCTCTTATAGCTTTTCCCCTGACTTTCAAATCTTCTACGAATTTTTCTATAAGTTTTGCGGGATCTTTATCACAAATATGAGTTACTGTTCCTGAGAAATTATCTCCTATACTAACGCTTGCCGGAACGTGCTCAGCTTCGTACTCTAAACTATTACCGGTAGTTTCAACTTCTGGCTGGAGATACGACTCAAAATCGTATACTATCTGATATGGATAAAGAGTAGTGTCACAACCGATCTTTATATCTTTACCCGTTCTTTGGAATTCGCATTCCCACATAACTACTAGGTTGAATTCTTTGCTTTTTCTAATAACTTTATCTCTTCTCATTGTGGATGCGCGTTCTTCTTTTTTATGCTTTGCATGAATCTCACACCCGTGCCAGTAACAGCCGTGATATTGATATACGGTATTGGTTTCTGGACAGTATCCATCTACCGGAGCTCCTAAAATCCATCTTTCACCTCCGTGTCCGCACTGTTCGTGGTGAATGTGAATTCCCTCCCGCTTTTCCACAGAATACATCCAATCGATCGCCCCATAACTTTTAGAACCTTTTGGGTAAAACGCTTTCTCGAACGACGAACGCGGGCGCTCTAAATAATTACCATCACATACTATTTTTGTCTCACCTTTCATACATTTTGGTCCGTGTCTCTTCATATTACTCGCTGTCGTGAATTTCTGTTTGCAATTATCGCAGGCGTAAATTTTAGATAGGTTTTTAAGGTTTTTTATCAGAAATGCGTGATTATTAAACAGTCCTATTGTCATTGGTTTATTACCTATTGCCTTATAGTGTGCTGGTACCTTTTTCAACCACCATACATTACATTCGGTGGGTTGATATACTTCTATACCGATTTTAAAAAACTCTTCAACCTTTTTCAGATCTGAAAAAGGAATTGGTGAAACCACATTACTACCAAAATATTGCTTACTAAGTTCTTTCGCCTTTTCTGTACATCTGTCGGGTCTTTTATCTGTCATATGCATAGCTAGACACCTGAACAGACAAAGGTCGTCATTATACTTATCTAAAGAATACATACCTTTTTTATTCTTCAGCCATTCTGGAAGTTCTCCTCCTGCCGCTTCTTTGGATTGTAGTCCCAAATCTATTCCCCTACTACCCTGTATTAGCTTTACAAAAACCTCTACCCATCTTACAAACTTCCACTTTGTATTCGGTCTGTCTATTTTATCGGACATTATTCGTGTTTGCTCCTTATCTGACAGCCATTTTTTAACGGTTTTCATTGATGATAGTGGTTCGCTACCACCGAGATTTTTGTGAAAATATATAGTTTTAGGTTTTCCATTTTTAATTTCCTCCATATGTTCTAGCTTGTAAGAATATGAATATCTCAAATAAAAATTGGTTGTTAGATACGGAGCGAGTTTATCGGACATGCGTTCAGACTCGTTAATGTTAATGTTTTTACGAAAGGATAATGTAACTACCCGTCTTCCATTTTCTACCTTTTCCAATGTTTCATCGTGAGCCCCCAATATTTCTTCACCTTTTTCCACTATCGCGCTAACGATAGATTTTTTCTTATTATTATTTTGGCGTCTAATTTGGGACAAATTATTTGTGCTTGAAGGTTTGATTACACTAGCCCTTAACCCCGCAATACTTTCTTTTTGAATTCTGTTACCAACTTCCTCCGCTTTGGATATATCATTAAATGCCCCTCTTTTATAGGCGCGGGTAAACCGCTTCATAAACGCCTCATTCTTTGTGGCATTTATCAGCTTTGTCAACCCCCTAACTCTCAACCGTTTACTATAAGTAATCCCTAGAGATTCGGCTTCTCTTCAAACTTTCTATTTCTGCTCTAGTTTCTGACGTTATCATATTTTCTGTAATATACTTTTGTATAACCTATGAAATTTATCTGTTCAATTGGTCTTGAAAACATTATGTTTTTTTTCACTTCTAATTGAATATAAACATAAACATATACATATATAATGGAGTGTGAGACTTGTTGTAAAACGTTTACGCGTAAAGACTATCTACGAAGGCATCTAGCGAGACGTAGAAAGTTTCCTTGTGCCCCCCCACAATTTCAATGCCCCAGATGCCCTTGTAAATTCGTTAGTGCCCAAACTCTTTGTAGACATAAGCAACTACGCTGCCCTGTGGCTACAGGTGAACGTGGTAGACTAGAGCTGGTAGAATTAGTTGCTGATCTGCGAAATAAATTATCTATATTGGAGGAGAAAAATGGGGTGTTGGAATATAAACTATCACTCGTGGGCACATTTAAATCAGAAACTTATTAGAATAAATTCATAAATTGGTGTCAAAAATAAATCCTTTTTAAGACTATTGTTTTATCTGGTCAATTGGACGTGAAAACAACATGATGTATTTTTGACACCAATTTTGAATTTTTCGTGGTTGGTGGGAGACAATTTCATCGTTAAATATTTTTTTGATTTTTTTGGGGGTGGTGGAGTAGTATAGAGGGTGGAGAAATGATGCCACCGTTAGGTATCATTTTGAATCCCTCTATACTACTCCATCTGAGTTTGTCCGGATTCCAGAAACTTTTGTTCAATTGTTTCCATCGTTGGGTGATTTATAACGGTACATTGTATTGTAGAGACCTGCTGCTAAGTAATGGTTGCGATTTTGGCATGAACAGCAGTCGGAAAAAAGAATAACATGTTTCACTGTCGGCGGAAGCCCATTTAAGTATGTCATCAAACAAGTTCTAATTTCAGATGATCCTCGTTGTCCTTGTGTCTCGTCAAATAAATATGTTCCCTTTCTGTCTGCCAACAAACAAAAACAGACAGATTGTAACAGTTCAATTTTCGCTTATAAAATACTTTACTACCGTTTGAACATGGTGTGTAAAGTACCGCCTGTAAGTCAAATGTGATAGAATGCGCCAATTTATTTCCTTTTGCATGTTCCTTATCCTTCTCTTTTTCTGCACGTGCTCTTTTCTTTCTTTCCAAATGTTCCTTGTAATTTGCGTCATCTGTTTCATTTTCGACACCAGCTTCCTGCCTTTGAAATTGTGCATTGCAGAAATCACATGTGTCTTTCTTTGGCCTGTGAAAAGAAAGATTGAATTATGTGCAAAATATATGTCGATATACAGATGATGACACAGGTATTTTCATTTCTTTATGGCATTTCTCTTTGTACAGATCATACATCTTGTTCACACTAAGATCTTGGCGTTTGTAATGAGATTCGAAAACGGGGAACAATTCAATATGCTTTTTCACCTATTCTATGTTTTCATTTGATGTTATATTTCCTGGTCTATACTTCCCACAGTTATCATGTCCTTTAAATGTCCCATGTTGTTTTTTAGCAAGAGTACACCGAATTAATTTGTCACTTACTCCTAATGTCGATATGAAAAAGGGCTTGCACACACGAATAAGTGATACATTTTGCGGAAGAAAATAGGACCTGGCATTTTGCTTGTACGTTTTCCTATTTCGTTTATCTGTCGGGTTCACCTCAATATATTGACAAATAAAGTCGCATTTTCTCTCAAATGTCATTTCAGCATCATAGTAATGTCTAAATATGTCTTTGCGTGTTTCTTGTAGAATATGTTCAGAACATTTGTACCGGTATTTACTGCAATCGTGAAACTGCAGGGTTTTTCGCCGACTATTCGTTTCGATGTTTGTGAGAAATAACTTTGCCCTGTATTCCGTTTCTGTTTGCGTATGTTCTAGTTCCAGGCAGTTTTATTAACTGCTCTTTTTTCTTGTTCGCTTTTTATCTCAGGTGATTTGCATTCTGCCCGTTTTCTTCGTGTGACTGGTGGTGTAGTAAAACCATATGTGTTCCCCGTCTTCGATGAAGTTTCCGATACTGTATTCATGTGTGCATTTGTGTCACCAACAGTTGCACTCGAAACTGCTACTGGTGCATGTATTATACTTGAACCGCGCGGTTTCATTGCACAAGCATCATAGTGTTCATATCCTCTCACATCCAATTATGTAAAAACTGACCAGATGCCGACGTCTCACTACCCTCCAAGTCTGGTTCAATTTGTAGAACAGGATTGTTTAGTCTGCTTGAGTAAATTGTTATCTTGCCGTGAAAAATATTTGCTGTGGCAAGGGGAATAACACCCGACAATTATTGGGTTCCAGATCACTTTTGTTTCAATGCGTTTCACTTTCTCTTTATAAAACGATGGCGCCTCTTCCTCAGACATCGTGTATTTCCTTGGCATGTAACATATGTATTGGTCCTTGTTCTCCTTAAGGTGATTGCAGATTTGCAATCGAAGTGACTTAACATCTTTTACTGTCTTGATTTGACACAACACCGCATGGAAGAAACAATCTCCATCTGATTCACACTTCCAATTCTTTGTAAGTTATTGCTTATTAATAAGTTGTCCAATCTGGTTTTGTGGTATTGCTTTAAAATGGTGTGCACATTATACTCTTTCTTGCTATTATGTATAGCGGTTTTAAGATCTACATCATTCTTCTTCTTTGTCTGCTGGTCCGGAATTTTACGCTTTATTTTTTTCTTTTGTCTGAAAGATTCATTTCTCTTAACATTCCTGTTTCGTTTTCTCCACCAGTTCCGCTTTCTTTTTCCAATGTTAACTTCCGCTACCACCACATCTGATTCTTCATCTGAGCCTGATGGTAAGTAATCTTCGTCATTAGCACTATCGTCATACACGGACGATGCTGGAGATTCTCGACCTGTATTTCGTTCCAGATGTTCTCGAATTGTAGCCAGCGGAACATCATCAGATGACGAATTCCCGTCTTGTACAGTAGTTTTGTATAGAGTAGCCAACGGAACATCGTTATCTGTTTCGAGACCCTGTGTAGGTGTTATTATATCATTAATATGAGCATCACAACGGTCAGTGGGTATTGGGAATTCTTGAGTTCTGTAATATTCCTCGTCCGACCATTCATCGGCGTTATCTGCAAAGGTTAAAAGTATTATGTTAACAAAATGGTTACATAAGTTGTTATCATCTCACTCTTTTTGTGGTTAGAAGAATATGGTAAGTTGATTAAGTGCATGGTAAGAATCCCAGTTGCCAATCGTAACCACATGAATCAAATACACAGAACACCTTACACATCCATGCATGAGCAGGAGCTACGCTGTTTGCTATGCCAACATACCAATACTACGTATCCTGGCAGCATTCATTGGGATAAGTCGAAATAATGTTGGTTTTGAAGGCCAGGATCATAATTGTACTCTAACAATCAACATATCGGTAAAATAAAACTTTGAGTCCTGAACATAAACACCGGTGGAGTGACTGAATTACGACTAGCGCACGCACAGGCTGGTCTGTGACTATGCTGGTCGCACTTGAAGTAAGGTACATTTTTCCAGCCAGGGGCCCATTTTTGCATACAAATACATTTATATTGCGGTACATTACATGTCCAGCAAAGAAATGTTACCAAAATATCAACAAGCTGACACAGCCAAAATTATTGAAATGGCTAGAGCCATAAGGGCTCATCTTAGTTACATATTATAATAGCACTGAACAATACAGCACACACACTAGTTTTTAGAAGAAAGGGTTTACCATATAATATAAACATGTTAACTATGCATAACCGGTATATAATTAGCAATTATTTTCTATTTCATGAGATGAAATAAACAAACGAGCCATAAGGGCTCATATTTTGTTCTTCGTTTTATCGATTCCATTGTCAATTTTGGTGCCCAAATTTATCACAATATAGCAGTATACATGTCTGACTTCTACATAGTGTGCAATATAATAATCAGTATTAGATAAATAGCATGTACTTACCCATGGTTTCCATTTCAAGAGAGCCGTAATGATCAACATGTGTCTGGTCATATGCCTGCATAACAGCAATTTAAAAAGGTCCACATTCACACGTGTCCTGTGTCCAGATAGATTCATGTTCTAGTTTTATAAACCAGCGAGTCAGTTGGCAGTAATTGCACTGGTGATGCTGAGTATTACCTTAAACCAATAAATTTTAACCAATACATTTTAATTAACACAGTTTACCATGGGGCTCATCTACAGCTACATGACAGATGAGCCCTTATGGCTCAAATCGCATTGTAGTTGAGCCCTTATAGTAGCTCAGTAGTAGCTACATTTTCAGATAAGCCCTTATGACTCTGGTCATATTAGATGTTTGAAAGTGCAATATGTCTAGGTTAATAATTGAACACTTAGATATGATTAATAACAGTTCAAAAACATATATAACTCAATTTTGGCCGATATCGTAGATGAGCCCTTATGGTTCTTATAAGGCGATATATGCACACGTTCCAAAACGTGCGATATTGTGCGACTTTCAAATAACCTTTTTATTATATACGTTTGTATTTATATGCGCCTCAAAAAACTATACAAAACATAAATGAAGTAAACAAATTAGTGATGATTTAGATCTGGCACCTACCAATATGAACTCACGAGACATCAATACGGAAAAATATTGAAGGCTTGCAATCCATTGTGTTTCAATGGGAAATGAAAGTACGTATATAATAAGGAAACATATTGACGGCTTGAGTTCCATTGTGTTTCAATGGGAAATGAAAGTACATATATAATAAAATCATAATATTCACAAGGCACACATGTACTCAGACCAACCTTATGCAAACAAACAAACCTGAGCTGATGATCGGCAATCCAATCTTGCGGTATTTGTGTTTCTCTGCAGTTTTCAGTGTGTGGTACACGGCCATATGGAGGTCCTTCGAGCAGTCTTCCTCCTTACTGTAGTCCTGCCACATGGGGCCTGCCACGTGGATGATCCCGAGGCAGGGCAGTCGGCCAGCTGACGTCACAAAGTTCTCGCCCACCTGTACAATAAGAATGTCACAATTGTAGCCGTCTCGTATATTTCACAGGTCATATGCGGATGCACAGGCTGATCTTGATCAAGACCGGTCGCAAAACCCATAAGCCCCATTTCTCCAGTCACAGACACATATGAGACAGGCCATGAGATGTTGTACATGCAATTTATTCATGAAATTTGTATTTTCTGCAGATGACATCGAATGATGACAACATTTTCATGTCATGAAAATTTTGTCAACTTTCGATGTCATTTATAGAAAATTTCAGCCGGCCCGCTGACGTCACAAAGTTCTTGCCCACCAGTACAATATGGATGTCACAATTGTAACTGGCTTGTATATTTCACAGGTCAGAATGAGAATAGTGCAGATCCTGATCAGACTGTGCGGATGCATATGAGACATGCCACATGATTTTGTACCTAAACACAAGTGCAATTTTCGTGTCATATATTTACAGAAACTGTGATATTTTCTGTAAATGACGTCGAATTATGACAACATTTTCATTGTAATGGACTGTGTGTGTCATTGTAATGTGTGCATCATTGTAATAGACTGTGCATGAAATTGCAATAGACTGTGAGTGTCGGTGTAATGTGTGCGTCATTGTAATGTGTGTGTGTCATTGTTGTAATATAATGTGTGTGTCATTGTTATGTGCGTGTCATTGTCGTGTGTGTGTGTGTGTGTGTGCGCGCGTGCGTGCGTGCGTGCGTGCGTGCGTGTGTGCGTGCGTGCGTACGTGCGTGCATTGTATTGTTTCGGGCATTCTAATGGACTGTGTGTGTCATTGTAATGTATGTGTCATTGTAATGTGTGTGTGTCATAGTAATGTGTATGTCTGTCAATGTAATATAATGTGTGTGTCATTATAATATACTTGCATGTCATTGTAATGTGTGTATCATTGTAATATGTGTGTAATTGTAATGTGTGTGTCATTGTAATGTAATTGTAATATAATGTGCATATCATTGTAATATACTGTGTGTGTCATTGTAATAGACAATAGACTGTGTGTGTCATTATAATATAATATGTGTGTCATTATAATAGACTGTGCATATCATTATAATAAACTGTGTGTGTGTGTCATTATATTAGACAATGTGTGTGTCATTGTAATATACTGTGCGTGTCATTGTGTTAGACTTTGTCTGTCATTATAATATACTGTGTGTCATTATAATAGACAATATACATGTCATTGTGTGCCATTGTAATATAATGTGTGTGTATCATTATAATAATGTGGGTGTCATTGTAATAGATTGTGTGTGGCATTGTAATATAATGTGTGTGTGGCATTATAACAGACTGTGTGTGTCATTGTACTAGATTGTGCGTGTTATTGTAATATAATGTGTGGGTGTGTCATTGTAATATAATGTGTGTGTCATTGTAATATACTTTGTGTGTCATTGTACTAGATTGTGCGTGTTATTGTAATATAATGTGTGTGTGTCATTGTAATATAATGTGTGTGTCATTGTAATATATTTTGTGTGTCATTGTACTAGATTGTGCGTGTTATTGTAATATAATGTGTGTGTGTGTCATTGTAATATAATGTGTGTGTCATTGTAATATACTTTGTGTGTCATTTTAATATACGGTGTGTGTCATTGTAATATATAATGTGTGTCATTGTAATATATGGTGTGTGTCATTGTAAAAGACTGTGTGTGTCGTTGTAATTTACGGTGTGTGTCACAGTAATACACTATGTGTGTCATTGTAGTGAACTGTGTGTGTCATTGTAATATAATGTGTGTGTGTCATTAAAACAGACTATGTGTGTCATTGTAATATATTGTGCGTGTCATTGTAATGTATGTGTCATTGTAATATACGGTGTGTACGGTGTGCGTCATTGTAATAGACTGTGTGTGTCATAGTAATATACGGTGTGTGTCATTGTAATGAACTGTGTGTGTCATTGTAATATAATGTGTGTGTCATTGTAATATACTGTGTGTGTCATTGTAATTTACAGTGTGTGTCATAGTAATACACTATGTGTGTCATTGTAGTGAACTGTGTGTGTCATTGTAATATAATGTGTGTGTGTCATTAAAACATATTATGTGTGTCATTGTAATATAGTGTGCGTGTCATTGTAATGTATGTGTCATTGTAATATACGGTGTGTACGGTGTGCGTCATTGTAATAGACTGTGTGTGTCATGTAAGTATACGGTGTGTGTCATTGTAATGAACGTGTGTGTATGTAATATCGGGTATGTAGTGTGTCATTGTAATGAACTGTGTGTGTCATTGTAATATACGTGTGTGTCATTGTAATGATGTGTCATTGTAATATACTGTGTACGTGTGCGTCATTGTAATTGTAGTTGTGTAATTATGTGTTGTCTTGTAATATACGGTGTGTAAGTGTGCGTCATTGTAATTAATAGACTGTGTGTGTAATAGTAAATATACGGTGTGTGGTCATTGTAATGGAACTGTGTGTGTCATTGTAATATACTGTGTGTGTCATTGTAATATAATGTGTGTGTCATTGTAATATACAGTGTGTGTCATTGTAATATAATTTGTGTGTCATTGTAATAGGATGTGTGTGTCATTGTAATATAATATGTGTGTCATTGTAATATAATGTGTGTGTGTGTGATGTGCGTGTCATTGTAATATAATATGTGTGTCATTGTAATATAATGTGTATGTCATTATAATATAATGTGTGTGTCATTGTAATATACTCTGTGTGTCATTGCAATAGACTATGTGGGACATTGTAGGCTGTGTGTGTCATTGTAATATACTATGTGTGTCATTGCAATATACTGTGTGACATTGTAATATGATGTGTGTGTGTCATTGTAGTATACTGTGTGTGTGTGTGTTTGTCATTATAATATACAATATGCGTGTCATTGTAAAACAGTGTGCGTGCCATTGTACTAGATTGTGCGTTCATTGTAATATACTATGTGTGTCATTGTAATATGCTGTCTGTGTCATTGTAATACAATGTGTGTGTCATTGTAATATAATGTATGTGTCATTGTAATATACTGTGTGTGCGTGTCATTGTAATATGCTGTGTGTGTGTATAGATATTTGGGAAAATCTCGCAATATGCAATTAATTGAGACAAAATGTTAAAGTGAATGGGTCGAATAGAGACAGGACGACAGTTTAAAGTCTCATCTGACAGACCAATGGGGAAATACTATGTAGGTAAGTATTTTTCATTCTTAGGGAGATGATTAACTCACAACCTTTGGTATTGAAGTCAAATGCCATATCCCCTAGGCCACGGCCCATCCCTGAGATGAAATTCTGTGCTTTCCTTGGTCGAGAAACTAGAGCAAACAATAAGTGCATATTTAGTGTTGAATAAATATTATTGGATGATAAACATACCTGGGTGCATCATTTGTGTAGGTGTTGTACTGTAGTGTTGTCCAATCGTCGGCCAGTCGTGACAAACGTGCTCTGCCTATTTCCACAATGTGCCAGAAGTGCTCATGTCCAACCCTGTGACACATAGATACCACAAATGTGCAACCACTAACCAAAAAAGGCGGGAAATGAATATTGTTGTTATGCTTAGTTGTCTGCTGTTTTTTGTCATATTTCTTAACCCTGTCAACACCACATGCCTGTATAGTCGTATTCGCAACCAGTGTAGATCCAGATGAGCCGGCTCGTAATGAGCCGTCTCATCGGGATCTGCACTTTTTGCAAGTAATTATCATATATTAACAAAAACACCCCATTTTCATAAATCGACAAGTATGAAAATCATTTTGTGACGATTGGATTGGTCGGAAACTTAACATATCAAAATGCATTCCAGTTACTTAGGGGTGAAATGGTTAAAGGCACTGTCTCAGATGATGTCCCATACATTCGATATGTGGCTGTGACTGGAGAAATGGGGCTTATTGGATGTACGACCAGTGTAGCTCCTGATCAAATAGCACACTTCTGTAGCCTGGTTTCAATCTATATTGCATGTCAGCAGCATGATGTGAGTTTCATTAAGGACCCGTTCTATCCCTGATCATCGTTTGATTCAAAGATAATTGCTTCGTAAATGTGATAGAATATATGTATAACACACTTATATGTGAACACTGCCTCGCTACTGTATCCTATACGGCACATGGAGTGGCCAAGTCGGCTATATTTGTGTGTTTCCATCCATCAGCCAGTTTCACCTGTTCTGCCGTTTGACAAAGAACTCAAAATGTGAAGTAGAACATATGATAAAATGTAGCTAATCACATGTAGAAAAGCAAGGAGAACGGACTCCTATAAATTCTATTACACCAAACTGCAAAATATGTCAGTTTTATGGACAGGTTTGTGCCTGTGTTTTTAACAACATGAACCACCATTATAAATGCACAGGCTAATCTGGATCTACGCTGGTCGCAAAACCCATCAGGCCCATTCTCCAGTCACAGCCACATATGTGCGATTTTATTTCATAGACAGCAAATGACCTATATCAACCAACCACACACGTTATTTGATCAAATTCCATTGTGTTTGTATGTTATAGTGCTAATTTTAGTTAAGAAATAACTTACTATACAACCTAATAGAAACAGGCTTCCATTTTAGACACTAGTTGAATTTATATAAATAAATTAAATAGTTATTTTTCAGTGTTAGGCAATAAAAAAGGTACTTTTTTGTTTGTTTGAGATATTTGTCTCTGATTTTTTTTAAAGTCGTCAGATGCATATATGTTTTATAAAGTTACTGTAACCTCTTTAGATTTTCGTCAGACATGATTGGATTTAACATATTTGTGCATGGTAGTGGATTTTTTTTATCATGTGGTGAATTTACAGTACTATTTTATTTCTCAATTACGATAAAATGATAGATGCGCAGGGATTTTTTTTGATGTGGCGATATCTGAGAACCAAAGTACTTTTTATTATGCCGTTATAAACATTTTTTTTACCTATCTCACATTTTTATGGTGACTCATAAAGTACTGCTGGATTAAAAAAAAAATTATACAAATTAAATAAGTTTCTGGTAATCTGCTTCATTATTTTCTGTGCATGATTGAGACAATGTGCCTTTAACAAACAACAACAAAAAACATTTGAGACAATTGTCATGTGCTGTTAAAACATGTTTTGTCAAGAAATATTGAAAATAAGTATAAAAAGCAGGCGATCAAATTTATGATGTCACAGTAAGTCCAAAGTAATTGAAAATTAATTAAAACCTACATAACTGGTGATAGAGATGGAATAATTGCATGTGGTTTTCATGTGATAGAGATGGAATATTTGCATGTGGTTTTCACCAGTCTTGTTAGATTTCAAGGACTACTAGGAAATGTGGTCTGTAGATGCACTTAGGGCCCCTGTTTGAGAAACACTTACAACTTTCAAAAAAATAAACAAACAGATGGACGGATGTAAGATCAGTAGCGAGGGTAATTGTATTAATGTGCAAGGATGTATGATTATCGAGTAATGCATGTGTGCAATATGAAGATGTTAGCTGAAGGCAAATAGAAATTATAGGTCATTTGAGAAACTGTTACAAAAACTTTCAAATAAATAAACAGACAGACGGACGGACGTATAATCAGTAGCGAGGGTAATTGTATTAATGTGGAAGGATATATCGTTAATAAGTATTGCATGTGTGCAATATGAAGATATTAGCTTAAGGCAAACAGAAATTATAGGTGATTTGAGAAACTCTTACAAAAACCTTCAAAAAATAAACGGGCGGACAGATAGACAGACGGACAGACAGACAGGGCGAACAGTAGCGAGGGTAATTGTATTAATGTGGAAGGATGTACAGCTATTAAGTAGTGCATGTGCGCAATATGAAGATATTAGCTGAAGGCAAACAGAAATAAATTATAGGTGAATTGAGAAACTCTTACAAAAACTTTCAAATAAATAAACAGAAGGACAGGCAGGCGGACCCTATAGGGCATTGCCGATTTTCGATGGGGCCCTAGTCTATATATTGTAAAGTGTCTCATAAGCCTTCAAGGGCTGGCAATATTTATATAGGTGACACTTAAATAAATAAACAATTCATACATTCATAGTATTGTCATCAGCAATAATAAATATCAAGATTAAGCTTCGGGAATGTGGAAAATAAGATCTGGAAGTGGCCAATTCTCTCAGACCGTGCTGGACTCGGTGATTCCATCACCTACGCGACCCCTCAAAGCAGGTCATTTAAAATATTTTTGGACAGATTTATACCATTTTGCCTCAGTGTTTGGCTGTCCACTGCTAAACAATGCAAAAACAATATTATTTTTTTCCGATAATACTACATTTTATGAACATTTAAAACACCGCCTGTGTTAATCTTGCCAAGATGTCAACGTTTCGGTACATCTATTGGTAATATCAACCTGCAATTAAGCAAGCAGGTTGGTTGGCTCGTCCCGAGCTGTAGCACACCTCAGGCTCAGCCAATCAAGCTGCTTACTTTTAAACACAATATTCAAGTATTTTGTAATAAACAAGTGTACAAATATTGTCAAGATTAGCGCAGGCGGTGTTGTATGTGATGTGATTACCTTCAGAGGGCCGTTTATATGCAGGTGCGTCCACATCATCCAACTTCACGACACTGCATTTGTACATATAGATCTCAAGGCCGTTCAGGCTGATGCGATATCGCACGTTCACCTTTGGTGGCTTCCGCTGGTGAGGTAACATTTGTACCGCAGCTTCTGTCTTTAATATTTTACGCGGTTCCAGCTGGGTCTCGTATGGCTGTGGTGTGAGTTTTGGATCCGTGACTGACGTCGTCGATTTGTTGCGACTACCTTTGTTCCAGCCGTAGGAGATGATGGTTGTGTCGGGGTGTGGCACAATTTCAACGTTGGACGTCGTCTTTGTTAGAGCGCTTTTACCACTCACATGGCTAACCTGCAGCGATTGATTGATTGATTGATTGATTGATTGACTGACTGAGGATTAATATGGACAGATAACATGAAGGTTTTTTTACAACTGAGATGAACCAGTCCACAGACTGCAGTGAGAATAAATAAATTCAAACATGTGGTTGTGACTGGAGATAGTGTAGATCCAGATAAGCCTGTGCCTCTGCACTGTTCGCCATTCCATCAATGAAATACCTGTCATGCTTCCAACAAGCAATATAGATCGTTACCAAGCTACCGGGATGTGCTATTTGATCAGGAGCTACACCAGGCCTTGACAAAATGAACTTGTCAGCTCGTATTGGCGAGTGAATATTGGATCTGGACAAATGATAATTTGAAGGAATAATACAGCATTAATATTAAAGGTACATGCCCACGCAGTAGGCACCAAATGTTCTTTATAGGAATTCAATCAGATAGCTTTGTATATTCTGTATATGACATAGTCTGGCAAAGTAAATAGAGAATAGTAGGTTAGTGCCGTGAATGGGAAAAAATATCTGGCAAGGCTCAGGAAACGGGATGGGCGAGGCTCTGCCGAGCACATCCCGTTTCCGTGCCGCACCAGATATTTTTTCCCATTCACGGCACTAACCTACTATTCTATTTATCCCGTCAACACCTACAAATGGCTTTAAAATGAAAAAATTGTATTGACTGGATATCAAAAATGTTTCACGGCACCGTGTTTCACGGCACATATGCACTGTGTTGACGGGATAAATATTCATTCACCATTACCCCACGTATTGATTGGTATTATTATACATTTTATATCGGATGCAAATTCCACACTGATATCAGGGGCGATAACCGTGGTTCCTTAAAATGTTAATGGACATTACTATTTATTCTCTGTATTAATTTTTGATGTGCAATGATCATACTTTATAATCTGATGAAAATTATATTTTTTCAGGTGACACATTTAATTAGTATAAATAATTAAAAAATATCATGCCTTATTTACATATGAAAATAGCCAGACACCAACGCGAGTCACTATCCGTAAAATAAATATTACTAAATAATTATATCTGTATAGCGGGCACTCATACCTTTTAGAACTGGTGGAATAGTGCCACAATTATACACTTATTTAATTCCTATAAAGAACATTTTGTGCCTACTGAGTGGGCATGTACCTTTAAAATATATCGGATTGGATTAGTTGAATTCCAATCTGGATGAGTGGAAAAGTAAGAATTTTTCGAGGCCGCTATGCACTAGTAACAAATTCTACAAGTCCTATTTCTCTAGTCACAGCCACATTTAGCACAAATTCGACAAGAAAGATCCCGATCTAGTGCCAGATGTCCTGGTCACACACAGAATATCACTCAGCAAAATCACCATTTTACCACATGTATCTGATGCCAGCAACTCTTAACACATTAACTCTTTCAACACTACAGCCCTCTATAATGGTGTTTGCAAACAGTGTAGATCCAGATGAGCCAGCTCATGACGAGCTGTCTCATCAGAATCTGCACTTTTCGCAGGTAACTTTCATACACCAACAGCTCCTTTTCATAAATAATAATTATATGATGACTTGATTGGTCGGAAAATTAACAGATCAAAATCCATTCCATTTGATTAGGGGTGAAAGTGTTAAATAGCAATATTCTCCCAGGGTTCGATTCATAGACCAGGCTGCACTCATGACACATGGTGCCCAAATAGAGGCACTATTAGCATAGTGACATAACTACATATGTACCTTGACAAGGAACGAAAGGAGTCGCCACAGGTGGAAGACTTGGACCTGTGGCACAAACAAAATGCCAGTTAAAAAATCCATTACCCCACCCACTTGGTCTCATACATTATTATGTTCTATTTATATACATAAAAATAGAACATAGTAATGTATGAGACCAAGTGGATAAGGTAATGGATTTTTTTTCATGGGCATTTTGTTTGAGTCACAGGTCCAAGTTATGGCATTTGTGAGATATTTGAACATAGAGAATATCAGGATAGCTAGTGTCTTGATATCGTGTTGATCAGGTGAGGCTAGAAAATGTGTAGGAATTCTGAGGCTTGCCCAGGAATTCCTACCGTTTTCCACCCTGGCCTGTCTCGATTACTATTTATCAGGTAACTTTTTATGTGACGAAATCAGTATGTATATAAAGTCGAGCACCAGTACCTCGAACGTCAGTATCTCGATGGTATCCCCTATCTCGATGATTCGCTAAAGTCCAGAATTATATCCTTATTTGTTTAATGTAAATTTCCTCGGCTATCTCGAACATGCCCTATCTCGAACATGTTTTGTATCTCGACTGTTCATTCTGTCCCCTTCGTATAAAAATGCGTTAAATATCACTTCGCTATCTTGATCACATAAACACTTTGGTAAATCACCTAAACGCCTGGCTGCCAAGATCAATTTGGTTAACACTAATTTTCAAAACGAATTATCAAAGAAACAAAATAACTTCACACCTGCCTCGGGTTGTTTGCTTAATTGGTCCACCTCGATTTGTTTGAGTGTTTGACACGATTCATTAAGCATATCACACTGGTCATTTAAGCAATTCACTGAGAGTTGTGACGCCACCTGTAATGTTGGGTAGTTTACTACCTTTGGTCATTAGTTAATTGGTGACTATAAAATTTGTCAGTAAATTAATTAATACTTTTTTTCTTGAATTAAATTCAGCGTGTATTAATTATTCAATCTGATGGTGATTAATAATAAAAGCAACACATGTTTTGTTTCATTATTCCTTTATTGTTTACTCGTGATGTCATGGGTAACATTTGATATTTTTTGGCGAAAATATTTGACCATGTCACTTCCTCGTTATCTCGAACCTAGTCCTATCTCGACTAAAATACGATCTCCCTTCGACTTCGAGATACTGGTGCTCGACTGTAAAATGGTTTTCAATGAAAATTATTTGTGGCTGTGACTGTAGCCTGATAATGATCTATATTGCTTGTTAGAAATATGGACCGGTGTTTCATTGATGGAATGGTGAACAGTACATATCATAATCAGACCATGCGGGTGCACAGGCTGATCTGGATCTACACTAGTCACAAAACCGGTAAGCCCCATTTCTCCAGTCGCCATCACATTTATGTTGCAACAACACACTAACATCATGAGATGTCACTAAACAAATGAAACGTCAATGACAGTAGTGATTGAATCAGGACTGATTGCGATACATTATATCAGTGGCAATACCTGATACAGTCATTTTTCATCAGTCAGCGAGTATTTGCAGAGCTCCAGATAAGGTGTGTATTGGCGTATCTTACGCACTTATTTTAGCAGAATACGCATTGATTATCAAACGTGGGAGTACAAAATACTCACAGCAATGTGAACATACGCATTGATTTTCAAATTCAGTAATGAAAATAAAGTTGAAAATTTACTTAGTTGAGCTGCAAAAAGCAAACAGTGTTTGATTTTTGCAGCTCAAAGAAGTGAATTTTTAAATTTGTTTTATTTTTTTATCATCTATTCCGTATTTAATGTGAAAGAAAATCAATAATGCATTAAATACTCATTGAATTTTAAATATATGGGGGTATAATACTCTTTAGATACAAAATTTATCTGGAGCTCTGTATTTGGTCAATACGCAGCAAGTTATCTGATATTTGTGGCTGTGACTGGAGAAATTGGGCTTATGAGTTTTGCGACCAGTGTAGATCCAGATCAGACTGTGCATCCGCACAGTCTAATCAGGATCAACACTGTTCGCTACTCCATCAATGAAACACCCGCATCAATGAAACAAGCAATATATATAGATCGTTATCAGGTTACAGGAGTGTGATATTCTATATGGGGCTACATTGGTCACAAAATCCCATATAAAGCCACATTTCTCGAGTCGCAGCCAGAGATGTGCGATCCCACTCACCTGGTGAATGTACATCCTGTGAGGCAGTTCGTGGAACGACGCCTTTTTACGTTTCGCCACCACGGTCTCCCGAGTCCACTTGTCACTCGTTGCACTGTCAGCTATAATAAAAACACCATGGTGAGGATCTACACTCAATGATGCTCCGTGCCGCCATAAAATGTTTCATGTAAAAAATGCACCGGTTTCCTGATGAGATGCCACACAGCTGCACTCCGCGCCGGCGTAAAATGTTTCAGTTTCATGTCGAAAATGCACCAGTTTCCTGATGAGATGCCACTCAGCTCGACTTACAGCTATGGCATAAATTGATTTTTCATCTAGTAACCGGCGCAAATGTCTTGCGCCAGTTATTAGACAAAAATGAGTTTATGCAGTACCTTCTGCATGTAGCTGAATGGGAATTTGTCAGGAATCTACCGCATATTTCGACATGAAACATTTTATGCCGGCGCAGAGTGCAGAACCAACTGCTACTGTTTGCATGCAAGTAGTCATGTGAACAACATATGCCCTTCCGATATGCTCGTACACTATGTAATCTGTGAGATTCTCATCTCGGTTTAACTCTTCAGATGAAAATAACAGTCAACATATTTTTCATATTTCTCAATATAAATATGACTCGAAGTAGCATTAGAATTGACTCCTCCCGACACAATTCTAATGAAATTCCAAGACATATTCCAGGTCCGTATATATCATATAGGGGGTGTGTTATCAACGGTGCAAAGGGCCGTAGTTGCTAAACAAGAGTGCCGAAGGTCACAATATACGCCCGTCGAGGCAAGGCCAGTCAACAAGGGGAGATAACTCATATTGACGTGATAAACATGTAAACCAAAATTGGTTACGATCCATCAAGTAGAACTCGACTTATTGAGTGGACAAGGATACGTAGTCCGAAAATTAAAAATGGCCGCCAAGGGGAGATAAGTCATCGGAAATGTTTCAAAATCAACAGGCTTCTTCGTCTTGCCGTGATAAACATGTATACCACATTTGGTTATGATCGGTCAAGTAGAACTTCAGTTATTGTGTGGACAAGATTACAGAGTGCGAAAATTAAAAATGGCTGCTAAGGGGAGATAAGTATCGGAATTTTTTAAAAATAAATAGGCTTCTTCGTCTTGCCGTGATAAACATGTACACCGAATTTGGTTACGAGCGGTGAAGTAGAACTTGAGTCATTGCGTGGACAAGGATACAGAGTGCGAAAAATAAAAATGGCCGCCAAGGGGAGATAAGTCATGGGAAATTTTTGAAAATTAATAGACTTCTTTGGATAAGCATGTAAACCAAATTTGGTTACAATCCGTCAAGTAGAACTCTAGTTATTGCGTGGACAACTTGTGCTCGCCTGCACGCCCGCCCGCCCACCCACCCGTACAAGATGAATACATAATACAAAAACACATCCACAGACGGACCTTGACGGATTAAGGGGGGTGCGTACGTACCCGTCGCACCCTCTCTGCGTATGGGCCTGTATTCAGGATATTTACAGAAAACAATAAAAGAAAATATAATGCATTTTTGTCTCCTATTTTTGAACAATTTTTAGCCCAAATGTTTCCCAGCTTGCGAAGAGTTAACTGAATACAGCACGCAAGTAATTGCTTATGGTTTGTGACTGACTGGGGAAATGGGGCCGATGGCATTCTGATCTGCTAGTGCACTCCAATAGTGTGGATATATACGGTTTGTCAGATGCATGCCCGCTGTTTCACTGCATACTTGTCTATAACTTATGGCAGTGACTGGGGAACTGGGGCCGATAGCATTCCTTGCCAGCCTTAACCCTTACTAAGCTGAATTAAATGTTGTCGTCTGCTGGAAATGTTTTATTTTCAATATTTCTCGACAAAAACCTGGTTTTGACAGCACATGAGAATCGTCTCCACTGGAGACGATTCTCATGTGCTGTCAAAACCAGTTTTTTGTTAAGAATTAAAGCAAAAATGAAAAACAGCAGACGGCAATTTCCGTCAACAGCGTAGGAAGGGTTCTGATCAGCTATCACACTCTGTCAGCCTGATTAGGATTTTGTATATACTGTTTGTATTCATGCCTTGTGTTTCATTGAATGAATGGCAAACAGTGCATACCCTGATCGCTGCACATATGATGAGGCTGGTCTGGGTCTACACTGGTCATGAAGATGTTAAGCCCCATTTCTCCAGTCACAGCCACATTTGTATCTAATCATGTCCATATACAGGGTGGTTCAAAATATCTGTCCCCACTTTGGCACCTATCTGTTACAAGTAGATAATAATAAGCATTGTGAGTTATATATCAGAATAAAATATAATTATTCACCATTTTTTCCAGGATATAATATTCAGCAAAATCATAGATTATCTGCTTTATACATGGTTTTCACACAAAACTTGATTTCTGAAACAATGCACAACTCCTCAATTGTTTCTTTTTTGCTGATGGAATAACTTCTTGACATTCCCTAGCTATGCACATGCAAATATTAAGCTATTTCAGATCTGGAAAATGAGGGATGCATTCCATACGTGTTTACAAGAATACAAGTTATATGGCTATTTAGGGATATCCGGTTTCTAAGTCCATCTACAGCTGTTTTACATACATATACTTCGGTTCTAGTGAAACAATAGTGAATACCACATACATGTACATAAAAAACTTATCTCATTATATGGTCAACATTTGTGCCTTCATAATAGACACTAATTTTCATTACATATACATGTATACAATGTATATTATGAATGTTGTTTGTTTACATAATATACATTGTTCAAATAAAAATGACACAATCAACAAAGCACTACTTGCATGTAACAACACATCAAATACACTGTAGAATAGATGTGTATCGGTTTAATGATTCATCATTCAGTCATAATATTACCTTTGTATAAGGTTTATGATTGAAATAGTCCGTCCTAACATTTATTTATCTTTTCCCGATGCTATCGATCGCGTTTCAATATTTTCATAACAGTTTTTTGACCAATTTTTATGAATTCTTTGAAATACCAGTAATATCATACATCGAGTATTGTGACGTCATACAATAAAAGTCATTAGTTAGAATATATAATTAGTTAGAATATATAATTAGTAAAATGCTACAATATATTACTTTGTAACAAACTTTAGTTTGAATGATTATCTTGCTTAGAACACTAGTTATGTCTATTTAAAGTGGGGACATATATTTTGAACCACCCTGTACATGAAATATATGAAAATCATACAGAATTCAAATATCTGACAAATTTTCCAAATTGTACATTTACATGGAAAGTTTGTGAAATAACGATAGTCTACTTGACGGTCTCTTTGAAGTAGAAGGTCTTAAGTTCCATTTAACCAATTTCATGCTAAGGATACGCCATTTTGTTTGTGGAAAACCCTAAATGTTTTCTTTAAATGTGCTCAGAAGTATAAGTCGAGACCACCATTTGAACCGTCGGTTCAAATGAGTGGTCACAACACATACTTTCATTGAGAAATAACAACAAAAAATATTTAAAATTTCATACCTGGGAAGGTGTATTCTGATTGTGATTGGTAAAAAAAAGCGTAGATAATTAATGGACTGAGAATTTTATTCTGTAATTTTTCACAAACGTCATAAAATATTGTTTTGTGAAAACAATATTTCTAAAATTTAGATACAGAATACACCTACGGTATATGTGGATGTTCTAAGGTCATACAGAGACCTCGGCTTAAGTCTCCACGGAATGACCCATTAGATGGAAATACTATAAAAGTATTTTTTATTGCCTAGGGTGTGGATTGAATCCATCACCTCTGGTATTAAAATCCAGTGCTCTAACCTCTAGGCCACAAGCGATCCGTGGAAATACTACAAAAGTGTTTTTATTGCCTAGGGTGCATGGGGACTGAACTCTTTGGTATTGAACACCAATGCACTGCCTACGAGACGATCAAGCCATACCCACCAGCAATCAAGCAGTTTGATTGGCCGAGACTGAGCACAGCTCAGCCTCGGCCAATGAAACTTAATGAAACTTCTTGATTTTGAGTACGAGATTCGAGTACATGCTCGGTGCTTACTTGCACTTCCGATTGGAAGTTCGTAACCGTGGTCCATGTCTTCGCTGATGCTGCTGCTAACATCTGTCGTCACCTTACTGCCTTTCTTCGGCTTATAAAACATATTCGGTGGACGTGGATAATTCGGATTGTCAAGTGACGGAACAGTGATTGGCTCACTCTGTTGGCTACCCGTCATGATTATTTAAACCTTGAAATCTGCTTCACACCGCTCCGATGCTTGGCTTCGGCTGTGAACATTTCCGGTATGTGCGATGGTTTGGTTCGTTCGCAAGCTATCGTTGACATATGACCATAGAACGTCGCAGTGTTCATATCATATTCGCCTGTTAACTGCTTTTTATCCTTCACCTTCTTAGTCACATATTCAAAATCACGAGCTGTGACACCGACATGGTCCATCCATTCTTTCTTCGCTCGAATTACACTTTTGTCATTACGAGAAAATATCCACACGCGGATTTGATTTGTCGCTGGGTATTCTTTTACTGCAAACAAAACTTCCTTGTCTTTGACTTTAGACCTTATGAATTGTTTTGCCTTTTGGTATTCTGTAGCTGGAAGGAAGAAGTCATCTTGGACCATTCGCACTAACTCTGATGTTATTTTCCTCACTTCCTCTTTTACTCGCTGATACTGGTTGAAACTGCAGTAAACTTCAACATATTCCGAATTCTGCTTGTTGGGTACAGCTCTAATCGTCACTGTTGGTATCTTCCTCAACTGGGACAGTTCTGCTTCAAATAAGTGCTCAAACTTCTTCCCATAGTCGCCGTGAAACCTCCAGATAATGACTCCCTTGTTGGGGTAACCTACCTGTAGACAATTACAACATAGAGAATATCATGCTACTATCTTTTGATATAAAGTTTATCAGGCAAGGCTAGGAAACTCATAGAAGTTTCGAGGCTCGTCAAGGAATTCCTACGTTTCCGAGCCGAGATACAGAAACGTAAGTTATGTCCATGAATCAAATATTGCTATATATATTTTCTTAGAAATGCCGCCCGAATAGAATTATATACATGTACTGTTTAATTCATAGACATGAAAAGATAATACATTTGGTGGCCATCTTGAATTTCTGCTATTGACATAATTATCGAAAAACATACCAAAGTTTCATACCAACATTCATTGTATCCCATTTTGGTATATACTCATTTCCACCAAATGCAATTTACATAAAGACTATTTTAATTATTGCAACATATGATTGGCCTTATGTGATAATATCAATACGTAGCTGTGACTGGAGAAATGGGGCTTATAGATTTTGCGACCAGTGTAGATCCAGATCAGCCTGTGCATCCACAGTCTGATCAGGATCTGCACTTTTCGCTAGTTCATCAATGAAACACCCGTTGTGTGTCTAACAAGCAATATAGATCATTATCAAGCTAAAGGAGTGTGCTATTTGATGAGGACCTACTCTGGACACAAATTCCATAAGCCTCTGGTTCAGAGCATGTGATGGTTAATTTAAAGGTACATTCCCACTCAGTTGGCATAAATTGTTATTTATATCAGAGACATTATTTGAGACATTTTCTGGCAAAAAATACATTCATTCACCATTACCCCACATATTGATTGGCATTATTATACATTTTATATCTGACGTAAATTTCCACACTGATATCAGGGACGATAACTGTGTTTTCTTAAAATGTTAACGGACATTACTATTTATTCTCTGTATTTATTTTTTGATGTGCAATGATCATACTTTATAATCTGTTGAAAATATTATTTTTTCAAGTGACACATTTAATGAGTATAAATAATAAAAAAAATATGATGCCTCATTTGCATATGAATATAGCCTGATACCAACGTGAATCACTATCCGTAAAATAAATATTACTAAATGATTACATCTGTATAGCGGGCGCTAGTAATGTTTAGAACTGGTGTAATAGTGACACAATTATACACTTATTTAATTCCTATAAAGAACATTTTGTGCCTACTGAGTGGGCATGTACCTTTAATGATCGGGATTCATCCTTATCGGAATCCCAACCAGTGACCTGGTTTGACCCTCAGTTAAGTCTTTGGCTTTCTTGTATGTGAGAGTTGAATCTGGTTACATCCCATATAAGAGTAATCCTACCAGTATTACATTTAGGGGAAGGGGCCAAGTGACTTTAGTATGGTAGGGACCTGGGACCAGGTCAGGATATTCTAATTTCAGGGCTGAATATATTTATTTTGATGTAAATATTCCATTCTGAATTTGAGATATTCCCCTCAATGCAGCAGGTTGAATACGGGATCGAACCTGTTGGGCTGGCCTTAAATGTTGCCAGGACTTGAGAGACAAAGCAGTCTCTGTTGTTGCCATGTCCCATTTGGACAGTCACATACTTGTATTTTAACCCTTTCACCCCTAAATAACTGGCATAGACCGGATCAGGCTATCTCTTTTGGCCTAGTTCATTAATCATAAAATTAAGAGGTGTATATTTTTTTAAATTCGGAAAATACTGTTGATCTTGACGAGACAGCTCGTTACGAGCCGGCTCGTCTAGATCAACATTGTTTGAAAATGTTGGCTTTATGGTCTGTAGGGTTGCACAATTTTTCATGAAAAATATTTACAGAAACTGTTATATTTTCTGTAAATGACGCGGAAAATTGACAAATGTTCACAGAAAATGGGGAATTCTATTCTGCATTCGCCCTAGACATTTCGTCAACTTTACTAAATGTTGTAAACAGTTGTCATGAGATATCGCACATCTTTTTTTACACATCTTCAATACGTACAAAATCACATGGCTTGTCACTTATAAAGTAACTATGGCACATACCTGACAGGTAATGCCTGTGAATAGAACAGTTCAACTCATCGTCTTCAACCCAAAACGGCCCATATTCAGGGTCCTATGTCTGAGTCGTTCACCTGTGCTCTCCATTTATTACGTAACAAGCTGTGTCGTGTCCAAATACGCACTGACTGATAACATAATGTCGTACCAGGCATTGACCTGACATTAATATCCGTGTTACAATAAATTGAAACCTGATGCCTTATTGGTTGAAAGATGTCACATGACATACCGAGTGACGTCAGTGTAATGACGCAACGTAACCCAAGTCCACGTTCTTTCTTTTCAATGAAACCTATTTTATTTTTGATCATTGGCTAGCATAAAATGAATACCAGCCTAGTGTCAGTTGATATCATGTCTATCAGGCACGTCTCGGAATCGGTAGGAATTCAACTGCGAGCCTCAGAATTTCTATGTATTTCCTAGCCTTGCCTGGTAAACTTGTCGTCAAAAGACACTAACCTGGCCAGTATTCTCCATATATTACATGCCACCCAGTAATTTACCGTGATTCTGGTAGAATTTATTTCCTTGAAGGAAATAGTTCCTCCTAGACGTTCGCGAGATATAATTGACGTCATGTTTTGACGTCATTTCCGGCGAAGAAACAATTTATACGCTAACAAAATTTTGACAATATTATAATCTGGTCTAAGAGCAAATTTCACATTTTTCGAATAGTATGTAATATACAATTTATTCCACTACCATTTTGAAATACAGTCAAACCTGTGCTAAACACCACCTCCGAATAACAATCACCTGGCTGTAAAGGCCACAATTTGATGTCCCAATGGCGCAATTACTATATACTATATAACAACCAAACAATACAGGCCCGTAGCCAGACCTGTTTGAAGGGGGGGGGGGTCGTTTCGAAGGTCCAATGGGCCTGAGGTATATAGGGGGGTCTAAAAAAGTGGACCTCGATGCTAAAAAAGTGTACTTCGAGGCTGGGCGGGTGGGTCGACGACCGCTCCGACCCCCCCCCTGGCTACGGGCCTGCTTGCACAAACAACTGTACCATTAACTCGAAGGGTCCAGTCTTGTTGCTATGGAGATACACAAGCTACCTATCAATTAAAATTGTCAGCTAAAATATTGGACATTGTTCAAACAAAATTGATACCAACATGTAGCTAAATTGCATTGAGCGCTCAGCAAGTTCGTGCCTGTGGTTCTAAATATAACTGCCGAGTTATTGAACATTTAATGATTAATTTAATAGATATTGACGGAAGCATCGCAATATGCGATTAATTGAGTCGAAATTAATTTAGTCGAAATTCTCTACTTTCATTGGTTGAGAAACAATAAGGCAAACAATAAGTATATTTAGTGCTATTAACTGCATATTGTTTCACTGACAATAAAGTCAATACTCAATAAACTTGAATGTTACACTTAGAGATAGAACAAAAAGACAGATTGAGAGTAAATTTTCAGGAGTTTGATAATATAGGAATGAATGGCCTTTTTGTGGAATTTATCGGGGTATAAACTTGGAAAAGTCGCGGGAATACTGGATGAAGGCCGGAAGGCCTCGTCCAGTATTCCCGCGACTTTTCCAAGTTTATATCCCCGATAAATTCCACAAAAGGGCCATTCATTCCTTATAAGTCCAGCATTTGAAATAAATTCATCAAGAAAATGTGTTTATTTTCCGTTTTCTTAAGAATTATTTTAACTGCGCCTCACGGTTACGGAAAGTAGTTCGGCATATGGGAGTTTACTGGGATATAAATTTTGGACAGAGACTTGCTACGGGCCAATCAAATGTTAGGGAATTGTGTAAATATTTTTGTGCTGGAATTATTAAGTTAATAACATGTAGTTGTGAACAGTAACTCTTGAATTCTACTCACATACCATCCATATATAGCAGTCTGCTACGGATGGTACGGGAGTAGACTGTAAAAGTTATATCAGTGATTCTATATGTTATGTACATATTGGTGCCGTTTTTCTAGTTTCGATGTAGAACCAATAATTCATTAAACTGTGTTTATTCCATTGGGTGACAGTCCAGTTGTTACATTTATAATAGTATAGCCAATTGTTCTCGTCATTTTATATATTTTATTTCCACTTCAAGGGACCAGGGGTCTCAGAAATGTCATTTCCGTTACGTACATGACGTAAATATAGCTTTACATTTACATTTTTTTCTTTTCAACGGCATAAAACATAAAACTGAAGGGGCATCTATTTAGAAAAGTGTCAAGAATATGGTAAGCTAATTGTATTAGTTTGAAACAGAGAAATTTAGTAGCAAGTCGTGGAATTTCTCATTTATGGTAACCAACAACACATGTATTTAATATGAATCAGTAAAGTTAAGCAAAACAAAATAGCTTGGCATGTAACAGAATGCCATGTTTTACCACATGTACCAAACATCGTTATAAAGCTACATTTAATTAATAGCACAGTCTCCAAAAATATGGGCGTAACGGAAATGATTATGTAACGGTAATGACAAAACGTAACGGTAATGACTTTCCATTTATTTAAAATACTAATACAGCATATATAACAAACATATTTATACTTTGAATATGCTGTACAATATAACAATTCAAGTTAGTGTTTACTTTTTAATGTGATTGCCAATAGAAACCCACACTCCTTGAAGCTGTGTCTGTTTTTTGTTGTTTCAGAGCTTTTACTAATTATACCCACTTTTTTTGTAAAAAAAAACGGGTATATTGTTTTCGTCACGGGTGTCCGTCCGTCCGTACGTCCGTACGTCCGTACGTCCGTCCGTACGTCCGTCACGTTTCTTGTAACTCGAAAAACTTTTTCACCTTCATACCTACGCGCCTGATATTTGGTATGTAGCTTCGTTATCATGTGCAGATGCGCAAAGTGAATTTGGATTTTTGATCCGACCCTCCATCATGGATTATCTCCCCCTTTCGGACTCAGAATTTCCCATTTTTTCCTCGTAACTCGAAAAACTTTTTCACCTTCATACCTACGCGCCTGATATTTGGTATGTAGCTTCGTTATCATGTGCAGATGCGCAAAGTGAATTTGGATTTTTGATCCGACCCTCCATCATGGATTATCTCCCCCTTTCGGACTCAGAATTTCCCATTTTTTCCTCGTAACTCGAAAAACTTTTTCACCTTCATACCTACGCGCCTGATATTTGGTATGTAGCTTCGTTATCATGTGCAGATGCGCAAAGTGAATTTGGATTTTTGATCCGACCTCCATCATGGATTATCTCCCCCTTTCGGACTCAGAATTTCCCATTTTTTCCTCGTAACTCGAAAAACTTTTTCACCTTCATACCTACGCGCCTGATATTTGGTATGTAGCTTCGTTATCATGTGCAGATGCGCAAAGTGAATTTGGATTTTTGATCCGACCCTCCATCATGGATTATCTCCCCCTTTCGGACTCACTAATTTTCCCATTTTTTCCTTTTTTTTTGTAACTCGAAAAACTTTTTCACCTTCATACCTACGAGCCTCATATTTGCTATGTAGCTTCGTTATCATGTGCAGATGCGCAAAGTGAATTCGGATTTTTGATCCGACCCTCCATCATGGATTATCTCCCCCTTTTCGGACTCACAATTTCCCATTTTTTCCTTGTAACTCGAAAAACTTTTTCACCTTCATACCTACGCTCCTGATATTTGGTATGTAGCTTCGTTATCATGTGCAGATGCGCAAAGTGAATTCGGATTTTGGATCCGACCCTCCATCATGGATTATCTCCCCCTTTCGGACTCACAATTTCCCATTTTTTCCTTCCTTGTAACTCGAAAAACTTTTTCACCTTCATACCCCTACGCGCCTGATATTTGGTATGTAGCTTCGTTATCATGTGCAGATGCGCAAAGTGAATTCGGATTTTTGATCCGACCCTCCATCATGGATTATCTCCCCCTTTCGGACTCAGAATTTCCCTATTTTTCATTGTAAGTCGAAAAACTTTCTCACCTTAATACCTACATTTCTGATATTTGATATGTACCTTCGTTATGATGTGCAAAGTGAATTCCGATTTTTGATCGGACCTTCCATCATGGATTATCTCCCCCTTTCGGACTTAGAATTTCACTATTTTTCCTCGTAGGTCGAAAAACTTTTTCACCTTAATACCTACGCGTCTGATATTTGGTTCGTAGCTTCGTTTTGATGTGCTGATGCGCAAAGTGAATTCGGATTTTTTATCCGACCCTCCATCATGGATTACCTCCCCCTTTCGGACTTAACATTTGGGAAAAGTGGGTATATTGCGATGGCGCGCCATCGACTTTTTCTAGTTAAATCTTGATCTATAAATGTTGTAGGTCTGAATAATTAAATGTGCCATTACTGACCGACAACTGATGGGACCTGGTTTATATCTAATTGACGCATGAACTGACTGGTTTGTATGGTAATTTATCATTGCCGTTACACGATCGTCATTACCGTTACACAATTTTGTAACGGAAATGACCGTAACGGTAATGATTTTTCTTTAAAAACTCCCATTTTTCACCCCTCTGTATACAACGCATCATGAAGGTAGAATATGCAAATACAACGTTGTAAGTGTGTCTATCTACCCATTTTGGTTTCAGTCGACCTACATAAATCTAAATTGGATATAGTAGCCGACGAGACCCACCACACCCATTCCCACGACGATGAACGCGATCTCGCGGTCTTTTTGGGCCTCTGACGGTACATAGAAATCTGAAAGTTGGGGCTCGGGATCCATTGGATCGAGACTTTTCTGCGGATATGCCAGCGCGTACTCGCGGTTGGCTTCTTCAACGTTCTGGAAGTTTGCGCGGCGTGATTCTCACGGCGCAGCTCTTCATTGACCCAGTCCAGATGGGCGGTTCGCTTTTTCGACCACGCTTCCTTTGCGCTATTGAGTTGTTCTACAGCTAAATCGTGACGCTTACGCTCCTCATCCACGTCCGATTTTCCTATTTTCGAGAATATAAAGTTGCTACCGCTGAACGCCAATGCGTTTACAAGCGCACCACCTACTATTACTGCGATTGAAGCCATTTATTTCCATATATTAACTGGTAGAATTCCAGCTTTAACTAGATAATCTCGGGTCCAAACTGCGGCCGCTACATCTAAGGTCGCGAGCCCTACGTCTCTCACAGTAAAGTCCAATTTGGGAGCGGATCCTCCTAGGGCCATCTTTGATAGTCGAGCATACCCGATACTGAAACCCGATATCACCACGGCGTGATAAAGCGCATTCACTAACATTTTACCATCTTGTTCAGCCATTATAATTATTGCATATAAAAGGGGTCGCGATCAATGTTTAAATGGGGCGCATCCAATCGCGATTGGTGTTTCGTAACTTTCTTCTGAACACTGGCTGGTTGTTTTTTCGATAATAGGGGGTATTTCCACACGCACAGGGCACCAACAACTGCCAGACCACCACCAACAACCCAACTCCAATTCACGAATTTGGGTTCAATCGGATTCGCCCAACTCCAACGGCAGTTGGTATTGGGTGTTGAGTGTGCTTCCAATTCATGAATTGCTGTCTCCGTCACCGATTGCAACCCCAATCTCGATTGGAGTTTAGCCTCTCGAAGCTCGGCGAGTATTTTATCTTGTTTAACTTTTCGGGTGGCAGCCGCCGCCCGCCCAGCTGCCTGTCTTTTGGGATTTTTTATATGCGGTATGTCATCCAGTGGCGGAGTAACACTCGGGTTCGATTGTGTTGGAGCAATCGGGTTCAATTCCGTCACTCTCGCTGGTGTGTCTTGTGTCATCATTTATGATATTAATATTAGGGCTTATAGTTCGTGGGCATATATGTCCAAATTGACAGTGTTTACCCGTGGTCAACGCGGTTGTCAGCGGAGCTAAGTACATTCCAAACTTGTGATAAATTGAGCAGCAGGCTGTTCTAAGAGTGTGACCTATAAAAGGGTCAGTCTCTAGATCGTCAATCAACCCCGCAGTGTTTGGTATAGGGAGAAGTATACTAACGGCGGTTGCGTACAAATGAATAGCCGCCGATCCAACAGTTTTTGTCATCTCTGCTCCCAATTTGGATTCGTATCGCGCATACATTTGATCAATCTCCGCATCTGACATCTTATCCACCTGACAAACTGAGAGACGCCTACTGAGATAATGCTCCAATTGTCCCCCAGCAACCAGCGCAGCTAGCCGCTCGCGTCGCGACGCATTTTCATTTTCATTCGGAGTCAACCCAATACCAACCGCCGTTGGAGTTGATTCCGATTGCTCTGTCGGATCATTATCTTTCAGGATGTTGGCAGTCGGAGTTGAGGTTTCTTCTATTAGCTGATCGAGAAGTTCGTCGCAGTTCATTTTTCTTAAAATTAATTTAACTATTCTAACAACTCTCATCACTTTAACATATTGCCAAGCGCACCACCCGATACTTATGATCACCATTATGCTCGCAACAAAGCTCGCAGCGGAGCACCAAATTGTTAACATTGTTAACCATTGTTCAGCATTTGTTCAACATTTGTTAAGCATTTGTTCAGCATTGTTCAGCATTTGTTCAGCATTGTTCAGCAATTGCTAATTTTCTTAAAATTAATTGTTAATTAATTGATAACTTCGTAAGCAGTTGGTTGATCAGTCTTTAGCAAAAGCTTGGCGTGCTTAGTTTCCGAAAGCATATGTCGAACCTCCAGGCGCTCCTCGCGCGTTGGGATAACGTCATTCTCTCGAAGACAGTCATCGAATGAGTCTCGGTCCTTGCAGTGAAAGAGAGCGACCCATTTCGTTTGCTCGCGCAGATCCTTGAGGACGGCGTTGTACTTTTGAGTGGATATCCATACGCTTTGCCTAGCATGGCGGCCAGAAAATGCGAGCTCGGAGAGCATGTCCTTCTTTTTGGTCATCGCCGCCTTGGCTGAGCAATCATCAATCACGTATAGGGTGGGCTCACCCTGGAATCTTTGGTATAAACCACGCAACCAATCGTGAAGCCTATCACCCGGGTCAATAACGTATACCTCAGGGTCTGTCCATATCCACGGGCGCCGCTGATAAGTATCGTTGTGCCGCACAGTGGGACACAGGATCACAATGTGACGAAAGGCATCGCGGTAGGACTCCTCGAGCAAGTCGAGGATGAAAACCGTTTTTCCACATCCTGTCTGCCCACATATTATGGCAGAGTGAGCATCTCCAATCGTGAATTGGTATTGATTGCTAATTTTCTTAATTTTTTCAAATTTATTAATTAATAAATCGTTAGATTTTTTTATTAAATCAGTAGATCGCTGAGACGTATCGACCATCTTCGATGTTGAGTTGTGCGTCTGTAATTATATATAAGTACACGTTCAATGGCCCAGCTCCGTCCACCTCTTTGGTTATCTGGATCGTCACACCCTCGCTAGCGTTCTCAACTTGGCGTCCGCTGCCGTGTATTTGGTCGTCGTCGCTGGCTCGCATGTCTAGTCATAACGCGTATTTGGTATTCAGGAACTCCGCGAGGGAGACGGCCGAGAGATGCAGGTCTTTGGCAACTGCTGCAACCTCCGGAGAGCGCTTAGAGCCGGCAGCAAACTGCTTTCTTACTTCGTCACACTGCTGGTGCGCGCGAAGACCCGCGCTGTAGAGTTGATTGGGTACTCCCTCGATCGTCACCTCTACCTTCGTGATTTTGGGGTTATAGAATTTGTCGGTTTTTCGAGCACCGAACGCGAACCGAGCATCCTCGAACAACATCAGTATACCTTTCATCGAGCGGGCGGGTACATTGACATTAATATTCCACAATGTGTCGCCTTTGTCTTTCGTCATCTTGCGATGGCGAAGAACTCGGTTGTAAAGTATGGCAACGCGCCCGACGTACTGGGTTCTGATCAATCGCGCGAGTTCGGGCATCGTGACCATGTCGTACTCCAGCGAAACATTGTCGATCGTATACGTCGATAACATGTCGCTGGCTATGAGAACTCGGCCGTAGTCGTAGCCGTAGTCGTAGTCGTAGTCGGGATGTAGAAGCGGTTGCCGTAACCGCCCGCGACCGCGTTGTCACTCACGTTGTTATCTGCCTTGTTAGCAGCCCCGATTCTAAGTTTGGTTACATTCTTATTTTTGCTGGTGTCAATACCCTGATAGACAGCGTTTTCACGCTCTTGTGCCGTCTTCCACAGGTCCTGATAGCAATGGTAGACGTCGCTGTCGTCGATCGACATCACCTCATTACCAGAAATCTTTATCATAGTCTTCTTGACTATGGCGCGACCCAGGTTCTGAACGACGGTTCGGTCCTCGTCCGTCGACGTTAGCGAAATAGTGAAAGCGAGGCGAACAGTACCCGGCACAATGACGTCGTGAGTTCCGAGGTTGGGGAAGCGGACTAAGAGCTGCTGGTTCTGGTCGATCGTCGATGGGTTGTTCGTAATAACGACACTCTGTCTCACGCCTTTTGCCCCGAGGGGCTCACGCAGTCTGCGGTATGGATTGAGTTTGCGACCGTATTGACTCGAAGACATAATTTAGTGAATCTATTAAACTCGTATGGTTTTGTCTTTAATACATAATTAATAATTTTTGAAATGGATGATTACGATATTAACATGGATGAAATCGGCAGAGACGATTACGTCGATGATTATGATGATGATAATTTCGAGGATTCCCTCGCGACACCCACCATAGAGACTCCAGTTCCAATCCAATCGCAATTGGGGGAAATAGGTGGCGCTACCAGCAGCGTTGGTCAAAGTCAGGAATTACTTGAGGGAGCTGTAAACGACTACAAAAACACTTTGTCAGAAATCGGTCTGGTCCCGTCTGTCGGTCGCGACTACTCCAAGTTCGAATTGGATATGTGTGGTAGGTTGCGACTAAAATCATCAAATATCCCGATCATCAACACGAATACCGGTAAACCCCTATCGCTAAAAACCATTGCCGGAAACCGGGGCGGTGGCGAAATCATAAAGAACGAACTAGGATTTCCAGATTGGACGCGTGGTAAAACAATTGTGCCGGCCCGCGCTGTAGAGGCCCTACAGTCTACCGACGAAACTATGGTGAAGACGGCCACCGCGATAGAAACGGTCGAGCTCAGCGAGGTCCCTCAAATAGCCACCGACGTTATTAACACGATGGAGACCACGTTCAGCGTCCAATCGCAATTGGGGGAAATACTCAACGATGACCCACCGTTACCTCTTCGCGAACTCCGTGGACTCGATAAGGCTCTACAAACGGTCCGGGGCGAACTGGTCCTTAACCTCTCCAAGCTCACGGCGCTGGATGAACATATCGCGCTAGAAGAAAGAAAACTGGAGGAAGCCGGTGATGATAGAGAATCTACCGAGCGGATCGCCGAACGACTGCGGTCTTTGCGGGACGAACGATAAGCTCGCTTGGAGGCCGCCTCGGCTAACCGTGAGGCTCTCCGCACACAAATAAGTCGGATCCGCGAAACAATATCAAGGGTTCTGCATGAGGACACGACACTCGGTGAGCGTCTTCGCACTCTGTTCCGAGAGCAGGGCGTCACGATAGCAAGCATCCTCGCAGCTGTCGGCATGACTATATCAACCATAGTTCTAGCGTTCACTGGTGGTACGGCGCCACCACCCGCGCCACCACCAGCACCCGCGCCATCCGGTGGAGCCAAGGAGTGGGTAAAAAAAATAAAAAAACAACTAAAAGCCCTCGCCAATCTTCTAGCTAAATTAGCTGGAAAGGCGGCTGCCGCACTACCTGGACTGATCGGAAGTATCGTTTCTTACTTGTTATCTATATTATCAAAAACGGTCGGATGGCTCGCCAATAATACTTGGGCTTTAATCGTGGCAATCGCCAGTCTCCTACTATTCTCTGCCACCAATCGAGATTGGAAGTTCCTACAACCAAAGCGCGAGTAGTCCTATCACCACGAGGGCGACGACGAGCCCTAATTTCTCCTCCTCGTGTGCTGTGCTTCCAATTTCACCCAATTTGCGATTGATTGGTGTTTCTCCAATCGCGATTGGTCTGTTGACGATTGAATTGGGGGAACTCAATTCGTGAATTGAGGGTGTGGGTGAAACAACGGGTTCAAATGATTGCATGATGGGTGGCCATTCGTGAATTGGGGGGTTTTATGAATTTTTTTTCAAATTTATTTGAATTTACAATCAACACCAATCGCAGATTGGGTGAACCCGATCATATCCGTGTTCACGTTACCGTTGTGGCCGATTTTTTGATTGGCGGTGGCGATTACGATCTGATTATTGTAACCGTCAACGGGTCGTCTCGTAGTATCATATTGCTCGGCGCATATAAAGACCTATTCCAAATACATAGTCTACTGGGGTGCTGGCATTCTGCAAAACGTCTTGATAATTCTGGATCGCCTTATCCAGGTCCACCCTAGCTGAGATGGCGTCCTCTACAAGTGCCAAGAATTGTTTTTGTGCATCAAACGCTGTTCCCGTGCCCAGTATAGAACTACGAGTTTGCTTCTGTGGGCCGAGGATGGCCTAGACGTACGTGCGAATGGAGTCGTTGACGCGAGTAACCCGGCCTGCGTGAACCCTAGACCCGTATCTAACATAAATGTACCCCACGCGACGCGTCCTGAACCTCAGCAGCTGCTGTATGTAATCGACGTGAGCCCGTTTCGGAGGTAACATTTTACAAGAAAACACGCCACAGTGCCGACCTCCAGACACTTCCGGCCCGAATGTCATCGTCGCGGGGTCAAAATTCCCGGCGTTCCGACTGACGATGTGGTCACCGGAGTGATCGTGTCTAAAATCAGTCTGCGTCCAATTCCCGGACTGGCCCCGAATGAGAACGTCCCCGAGGCCGGTGCTGGTAGGAAATGCTTTCTGTCTCCAGTCCGCGTATTTTGAAATGTTAAATTCGTTACACAGTCTTTCAAACGCCATACGGTCGTATGCGTTGGAAATGGGATCCAGGCGTTGTCTTGAGGTAGTGAAATACCTAGTTCTTTGAGAATCCTCCTAATAGTATAATACGCGTGAAAGTTGTAGACACTTCGGAGCATGACATTCTTGGATGTCAGATGGTCTTTATGTGAAACTCCACACCCGGCTGTTGTGCACCATACAGCGAAATTTATTTGGTTCTGCCAAAACTGCATCGGTGTTGCTTTCCACCCGTTTACCGCCTCCATCGTATTAATCTTGGGCAGCCTATATTTCTCAAACGTGTTAGGGAAATTAGTGACAAAGCCACTGTCCGGTCTAACCGTTACGGTTGGGTGTACAAGGTGGTTAACAACGTCTTTTTGCGTGTATTTACCTCCGACCGCGTACTTTGCATTAGAGTTAAAGCTAAATGCTTTGGTATCCATTGAAAGATATTATTATGTTTGCTACTATCACTAATGTTCAAAAAGAGAGTTGTGAACTTCAAAAATCAATCGACAACTGCTGCGGAAAACGCCGGGTGGGCCTCAGATCAATCACCTTCACGGTTGGGTGGAAAAACATTGAAATACGAGAGCTTGAACCGGTCGAGGGTATCTTTTCCGCAGATGGTATAGATCTAGAGGTCTCCGATAGTCCTGTAGAAACAAGGAGACGCCTTCTGGAATCAACTACCGCATTACTTCCTGGCCTTTGGGGTTTCAGAGATGTCCAAGCTTTAATCGCGACGAATATGCCTGGTAATGGCACTCTCGCAGTCTCAAAAGCCACGGGGCTTGCGACATTGTCCGTTGATAAAAAAATAAAGATCACTCCGGGGTTGGCCTCAATGTTAGGATTTAAATTTGCACCCCCTTTCAACGAGGATGAAGGGCGACAGTTCCCGTTGAACTTTGTCTTCGCCGTGGGTGAGCACCGCGGCGATACCCCAGTAAACTTCGCCTTCACGAAAACTCTCAGGGTACACCTGGATCGGGTGAACACATCGTACAACACGGTAGATGGCACTCCCAGCACATTACTGAAAACTGTGCCCGCCAGCGACTGTTTCTATGGCGAGACTGTGACCTTAGACTTCCCACACCCCGAGATGAAAGTTTTGGAATTGGGACATATCCACGAGTTGAAGATTTCTATTCTTGATGATAAAGGGCGAGAGTTGAAGAACGATTACCCGATTTCGGTCGTCCTAGAAATTTCAAATTAATTTTAAGAAAATTAGAATTACACGCATGTTCGTAATATATATTATCAACATTATGAGTATATACGGACCAGGTAGTTCTTCCGATTGGGTGACACATTCAAAGAATTTGGAACCGACAGAAGGGGGATTCATCAGCCCGACAGAGGGCGACTTTTTTAACTACTGACAATGCCCCCGGCCCTGATCAATAAAACTATATCGAAGGTCACAAACGGGATTCGCAAGAGTCTACTATCACAACTTAGAGAATATGCCCTGGCTGTGAATACACAAAGTCGTGAACTAAACGAACTAGGTGAAAAAATAACAAAATTTCGAAAAGAGGCCCGGTTGGGGATTGATAAAGTCCGAGAAGACCACCAGGCGGACCTTACGGAGGCCTATGATGCGTTGCTCTTAAAGGACTCTCTCAGCAAAGAAGCGACACTTACCGAACTAGATTGGAAAATAACCAAATTTCGAAAAGAGAGCAGGTCGGATATTGATAAAGTCCGAGAAGACCACCAGACGGACCTTACGGAGGCTTATGAGGTGTTGCGCTCAGAGGACTCTCTCATCGGAGAAGCGGCGGTTGCCGAACTAGACAAAAAAATAACCAAATTTCGAAAAGAGACCCGGTCGGGTATTGATAAAGTCCGAGAAGACCACCAGTCGAACCTTGCGGAGGCCATTGCGGAGGCTTATGATGCGTTGCGCTTAGAGGACTCTCTCAGCAAAGAAGCTACACTTACTGAACTAGACGGAAAATAGCCGAATTTCTGAAAGAGACCCGGAATTGGGATTGTTGAGGGGGGGTCAGAGAAAACCACAAGGTGGCCATTGCGGAGGCTTGATGGGGGTTGTTACGCTCAGCAGGACTCTCTTCAACAGAGAAGCGGTAAGGCGGGGGCCACTTACTGACCTATACGAAAAAAATAACCGAATTTCGAAAGGAGGCCCGGTTGGGTATTGATAAAGTCCGAGAAGACCATCAGGCAGCCCTTTCGAAGGCTTATGATGCATTGCGCTCAGAAGACTCTCTCATCAGAGAAGCGGCGGTTGCTGAACTAGACTGGAAAATAACCGAATTTCAAAACGAGGCCCGGTCGGGTGTTGAAAAAGCAATAGAAGGCCACCAGGCGACCATTACGGAGGCTTATGGTGCGTTGCGGTTAGAGGACTCTCTCAGCAGAGAAGCGGCACTTACCGAACTAGACGGAAAGATAACTGAAGTTTCCGATAAACTGAAACATGATCGTATAGCCGCGACCAAAGCTCTTGAGGATACCTCTGAAAAGATTCGTACTGAGGCATATAACGCAAACAGTGCGCTTGCCGGAATAGTGCGAACAATGAAAACGCCAAAACGTGTCATAACAGTTTGGGCTGAGAAGCGGGGCCCATTGGTTAAGGGGCACTATGAATATTCGTTCGGTGCCAAAGCGAGTAATAAATATGGGGGATACACTATGACAGCTGCAGGTGAAGTTATCCAAATGGCGGTCTGCTCGGTTAATGCTAGTGGTAAACCTGTGGGCGCGGTCGCGATAAATATTGTAGTAGATGGGGAAGAACGGGGGATTGGAGTCACTAAAATCTCTGGAGATAGTTCGACGGTGGTTTCGTTCTCCGGTTATGATCGAATTAGACTTTCCAAAGGTAGTGTTATTAACTTTGTTACGAAAATCGGTGACCCAGAGAGTTCTTCCACTATTGTCTCATTGTTAATTGAACTTATTTTGTAAATACTAATATATTGAAAATCATGAACGAATCACCGCTTCCAATTGTCAATACCGATCCATCAACACTGTATCCAACTCTCAATACCACTACATCAACACTGTGTACAATTAACGAAAGAAGTTCAGATTTTAGGTTGAATAATATCGTCGCTGTGCAGGATATTTTAGTTAGAGAATGTGCAAATAGAAAAAGACACGCTAACAAATATAAGCGCGCGGCGAACATAGCTGAAGCATCTAGTACGGTTCTGGCAAGTTTATCTGTAATGAGTCTTGCGGGGACTGCTGCAACGCTATCTACAATTGTAACGGTTCCACTTGCAGGGGTTTTGAGTGGAATTACCGTTTTATCTGGAATACTTTGTATGGTAATTAGGGCGGCGGGTGAAAAACTCGAGAGAAAAAAGTAGAAAACATGATAGAATATCCGTTCTCGCTAGGTCTAAGTAAAAATAGCATCGACATTATGGTGTCCCAAATGCGTTGGCCGATAAGAAAATATCAAATTTAGAGTTTGAATCCGTGGTGGAAGAAATGGGGAGATATGAAGAATTAAAAAATGATATAGAATCAAGGCGCGCGCCACCATGCCCAAAATTGAGTGTACTGATTGGGATAAATTTATTTAGGGTAAAACTTGGAAATAAAGTCGGAGGAAATGTTACAGCACCATTATAAAATAATTTTTTTAAAAAAATTTTTTTAAAAAAATTAATTTTCTTATATTGGTGCAGTAAACAAATTTACATACCTATACAACATGTGTTTTTCACTGAGAATACGCCGTAATCGCATAACAAATTCAGTCGAGGATTACACTGTAATCGCATAACAAATTCAGTCGAAGATTACACTGTAATCGCCTGTGTACACACTGTCTGTGTAATTGATACACTCGGCTATCAATTTTACATGGTTCATAACCGTAATTGTACACTGGCTATAAATTTGCACACCATTTGTATGTTGTACAGTAAACTGATGATATATACGTTTGTTGACCTTACTTAACAATTGGTCTCATCTCGTGCATGCCATGTTGTTGATCTGGTTATGACGTCCGTCTCGTCTGTTTAATGGTAGCAGTCTATGCATATGTGTTTATTTGGCGAGTGTAATTGCGTAGCTCAAAGGTGCCGGCTTAAAAGATTTCTGCTAAGAGCTTTGCAATTTCGGAAACCAAATTCACACATAGGCTCGCCTTACTTCGCTGGTTTCTCTTAATAAAGGAATTGGTAGGGTGGGGTTCAAGCGACCCAGACTGTGAGCCAACAGATGCGTGGGCTTAAGAAAGGTCCCAACACCCCAGTGGCTGGGTGCCGGCTAGAAATCTGCCCAGTCGCTGGGGTGTTGTGCACGAGTGGAGGCTTTTGCTATTTTTTGTTCAATATATCTTTATAAGCGATATCGTAGAAATGTATATTCGTAAACGAATCGTGGGTTTTAACAATTTTATATAATACACCTTAGTTTCATATCCGATACACACTATCCGTCTTAATGTTTGTATTTGCCTCTTGTATAGTTCACATAATTGTCGGTATAATATTGTAAATGCAACGTTTTTATCGGAGCGTAATAAATTACGCTGATATTTCATGTATTCGATATCGCCTAGTGTTCTCATTTTATAGAATTTATATATAGGACTATAACCCCCGTATTCTTCGTAAACTTCTTCAACACAGGCATTAAAAACTTTCAATTCCAATTGTATTGTATTATCCATTTTCTCTAATAATATTGGTAGTTGTTTTTTTCTGTTCAATTTCCAATTTTATAAAATTAGTTTGATAATGTTTTTTTACAGTGTTTTAATGCTGTAGAAACACCGTGACTTATTAGATCTATTCTATCTTTCTAACTAACTTTCCGATTTGAATTATTACTAAACGATAATACTTGCGAGCACGTAATCCCTTGTTAACCATTCGATGAGTAGCCTGAGCCCACCACATGGTGGACATAGCAATGACTCGGATTTGGTCCCTACCCCACAATGCCGACATGGGCGAGGCGATACGGAACCTCTTCGCATCCATGCACGGTGATGTTTGCAATATTCGTAAATACCGGTACGAAAAAACATCTCTGTGGACTACCTGTCTTCAACCACGCACACTTAACTAGAACCATTATGTTATTATATATACTGAGTATAACATATGGATTCTTATCTCTAATAGGGTGATATCTCATGTCATAAATATATGGTCTCGCGGTAGTAGTATATAAGAGTCACCAATGATACCACTATGCGGTGGGGGGCGCCGCGCTTAGCCAGTGACTTCCAGAAGGTGATGGTATCATTGTGACTCTTATATACTACTATAAGAATGGAGTGATGATTTACACAGTACGTGTAACATGGTCATTGTAGATTTTGGAAATGACAATATTTATAACCAGTGTACAGCGCTCCAGATAAGGTGCGTATTGGCGTATTTTACGCAATTATTTTAGCTGAATACCCATTGATTATCAAAAGTGGGAGTACACAATACGCACAGCAAGGTGAAAATACGCATTGATTTTCAAATTGAGTAGTGAACATACTGTCATAAAGTTGAACATTCACTTAGTTGAGCTGCAAAAAGCAAACAATGTTTGCTTTCTGCAGCTCAAATAAGTGAATGTTTAAATTTGTTATATTTTTTTTATCATTTGTTCCCTATTTAGTAATGAAGAAAATAAATAATCCATTTGTAAAAGTAAAATACGCAATGATTTTGAAATCAGGGGGTGTAGTACGCTTTAGACACAAAGCTTATCTGAAGCTCTGAGGGTATCAATCATGGTGTATACAGTGGCATGAGAAAATTGATAGCACGTTGTAAATGATTATCCTTGCAACATGTTATACCAAATTGTATTTGTTTATCTGTCATATTGGATGTACATGTGTAAAACACTACAAGAGGTGAAACTGACCGATGTCATGTAAATACTAAGATGACCGAGATGGCAACTCCATGCGCCATATAGGATACAGAAACTGGAGAATGTTCACATATATGTAAAACATATATTCACTCACATTTACAAAGCTATTATCTTTGAACCAGATGATGAGCAGGAATAGAACGTCCGGTCCTTAAAGGCACAGGTGGAAGACTCGGACCTATGACACCAACAAAATGCCTATTAAAAAAATCCCATTACCCCACCCACTTCAGGTCTCGTACAGTACCATGGGCATAATAGGCATTTTTTTGGTGTCATAGGTCCGAGTCTTCCACCTGTGCTTAAAGGTACATGCCTACTCAGTAGGCACAAACTGTTTTTTTATATCAGAGACATCATCTGAGATATTATATATCTGGCAAAATAACATTCATTCCCCATTACCCCACGTATTGATTGACATTATTAAACATTTTATATCAGAAGTACATTTCCACACAGATATCAGGGGTGATAACCGTGTTTCCTTAAAATGTTAACGGACATTACTATTTATTCTCTGTACATGCATTTATTTTTTCGATGTGCAATGATCATACTTTATATAATCTGTCGAAAATATTATTTTTTTCAGGTGCCCCATTTAAAAGCATAAATAAATAAAATAAATCATGCCTCATTTGCATATGAAAATAGCCTGATACCACCGCACGTCGACCCTTACAGAAATGAAAACCTTACCGCAAGGTTGCCGCAACCTTGCGGCAACCTGATCAGTGTGCCAGAAGACTGTGCCGCAAGGTTGCAGATACGTGCCGCTAGCGGCAACATTTTTTCTGCCAGTCTCACATTGCCACAAGTGTGCACAAAATAGTACTATGTGCCAGAACATTGCCACAACGGGTACTTTATGCAAAATGTGCATCATAAGCGTGCCAGAACCATGCCACAAACAAAACCTTTGTGCGAGATTTAAATAGCAGGTTGCCACAAAGTTGCCACAACTGGTACTTTGCAAGATGACCCATGATAAGCGTGCCAGAACATTGCCACAAATGAAACTTGTTGCCAGATTGAAAATAGCAGGTTGCCACAAAGTTGCCACAACCGTTACTTTGCAAGATAGCACATCATAAGCGTGCCATAACATTGCCACAAAAGAAACTTTGTGTGAGATTGAAATAGCGAATTGCACAAGGTTGTCTGAAATGGCTAAGTTGTTTAATCGGAAAAAGTATAAACATAAACATAGTTTATTGCAAATAAGACTTTAATGCATACAATGGGCTTTGGCTACAAGTTCTTACAAAACGTATGTATCACTCATTTGAACCGTTTCGTTTTGGGCTTGAACATTATTAATTGTTCAATGGGGGTGGGGGGGGGGTGTTGTTACCGCTCATTTGAACCGTCTCGTTTGAACATTATTAATTGTTCAATGGGGGGGGGGGAGGGGGCCTTGAAAATTTAATGAAAAGCTGTTGGAAAAGGTGGGGGGGCTTATATTTTTTCTAAGGTGAGTTAACAAAATTTATCCAGCCCCATTCCCACCCCAGCCCCCTGGGTCATAAAATAATGACCAGACCCTTAGATTGGTATTATATAGCTTGTTCAAAATATGAAGCATAAGAACATAATAATGACTGATGGATGGATTGCCAATGGTGTTGCATGTATGTTCAACAGCAAAATGTGTGGGGTGGGTGAGAGCTTCCTTGTATATTTAACAATGAAAATACAAACTTTAAACCTTTCTTCACTGGGAAACCAATTTGTTCGAATTATTTTGCTACTGGCGTTTTCATGTTGGACAAGAAAATGGAGTCATGTGTTAGAATGTAATAACGAGATGGTGCCTAAAAAGGAGATATTATAAACACAAACTCATTTAAATTTGTTAACAATTATATTTCTACAGCTTTTAAACGAGTACTAATGTACATACTATTAAGATTATATAGTATTATTCCTTCTTTATCCGTTTATTATAAAGTTATTTTCAAAAATAAATGTTCCACTATAATAAGTCCATTAGTAAACAAGAGTTATCTCCCCTAAGTCAGAACAAGACTCCTGTCAAGTACGCACATTTTGGTCTAGAAAGTTCGTTTTTAGTGCAAATTTGTATAACTTCGAACTCCTTGTTTGGTGTGTAGCACCAGAGGAAGACAAAATCAAACAATTTTATAGGAATGACACAGTATATAAGACAGTAATCTGTGCTGGGCTAATGTTAAACCGGCGATATGTTTTTTTATGCAAAGTCATGCTGTCAACGCGAATAGTGAGACATGATGGTTCACAACAGAAATATATAGGGTGTATGAAAGTTACAGAAATAATTCATAAACCGCTTAAAACCAGTGAAATAAAGAAAATAATTTGAAATAGCTGGAAATTAATCAAATTTTCATAGTTTTCTGAAAATACAGAATGGCCTTGCCCGATGTATCACTCGCCAAATCGGACCAGTGAAAATCCTCTCGCCAACATGAAAATTGAATCGCCATGGCGAGCGGGGCGAGTGAATTTTTAAGCCATGCTACACATTACAAAATTCCTAAATGTCCCAAGTCTTAGGAGTTTCATCTTGTGTTAAATATGGAAATTTAGAGAATGTTAGTAATATTGGTGGTTCTTGAATGTGTACCCTTATGATTCTCACTGAAATTACCATTTGAGATATCAATGTAGACTTTCACTGAAATGTCACGGAATTATTAACCTCCAAGACACATGTGGACAGAGAGAGAGAGAGAGAGAGAGAGACAGAGAGAGAGACAGACAGAGAGAGAGACAGAGAGACACACAGACACAGAGACACACACACACACGCACACACACACACACACACACAACACACACGTATGATTATGCACACACATATGTGTCGGAACAATGCTCTCGCAGTCTTTGTGGCTGCAGAGAGATTGAGGCGAAAAATAAGCGCCTGAATTACAGACATACAACAACAACAACAACTAGAAGTTAAGCTGTCACATGGTTTAAATTATTTATGATTTAAACATGAATTACTTCAATATGTAAGTCAACAATCAAACCACAGTAAACTATTTCACAATCAATGAACTAGACTCATAGAAAGGATTAAGACCAGTCTATGTATCACTTAAATGTAATAAGAAAATTTTGAGTTCCAAATAATGAAAGAACTAACCAGTAACCGACTGGATCCAGTAAACAACGTATGCGATATTGGACTCGCATTCCATCACTTTCCAGTGTTAAAGACACAATACAATTACAAATCAAAAGACAGGCATAATAATACAAACTGGATAAAAGACTGACACACATACTGTGACTGACAGACACTTGACGATTGATTAATTTATGCACACAACCAAACTACAGTAAGAGATTTCATAAACAAATGAACTATATATATATCTAGCTACTGTCTGGTCCACGTATTGCTGCCTATCTATCTATCTCTATATTCTATCTATATATTTTCAGGGTCATATATATTAAGGAAACCAATAGGAATCCGCTGTGAAAAGCTTTTTTTGCAATCTGTTTTGGTCACAAATACATCTGCATTATCTGGGCATTTACAAATGTAGCATATTTATGTTCATGCAATCAATCTGTCCCACACTATTAGAACTGTTCAACTTCATTAACATTCAAACCTATATATATATGAGTAAATAGCATCTTTCTCACTTTGAGTTAATTTTAGTATGTGTGGTCGACCAAAATAAATTATTTCCTCGGAAACTTGCAGTCTTGTTCTTGGTCCATCGCCTCTAGGATAGGTCAGCTTATGGTAGATGTGCGATCCCTGTTTAGTGTGCATCATATTTTCATTCTTGGAGAATTTCTGAAGTAGTGAACTGGCATTTGCAATCTGCATTTCAAAATTCTGTGACCCATGCATGAAACAGTTTCCTGAGATCTCCATTTAAGTCTTCAAAGATATTCAAAGCATGAAAATGTCCAGAGAGGTCCATGGTTCCGAACGCAAGAAGGTAAATTTATGTTATATGTGCACTTGTTTTCTAAATACAACGATGGCATATTCTCAGACAGAAATGCTGCAGTAACAACGTAGAATTTTTCAGATCGTCATTTGTAATAACTGATTTTAGAAGCAGGTAAATGCCATTAACTAAAAGCATATATATATTGCATGATTTAAATACATTTGGCAAAATATCTTTCATGACTGGAAACAGGTAATATAACAATCTATTTGCAGAGTGTTTGCAATGTATTTGCAGAGTGTTTGCTATCTATTTGCGAAGTGTTTAATTGTTATCTATTTGCAATATATTTGCAGAGCATTTGCAAAATAATTGCATTTTATTTGCCAAGTAATTGCACATGCAGGGTTTGCAATCTATTTGCGGCAAACCTTCTGCAAAGGGTTGTTGAAGTTCTTGCGCATACCCTTTGCAATCTGTTTGCAGTCTGTTTGCACACGTCATTCCAAATCTACACTACAGACTGCAGAATATATTCTTCAAATATTTGTAGAACATACTTTGCAAACACTTTGCAAACAATTTGCAAAGGGATATAATATATTCCGCATACCCCCTCCATTCATAGGGGTATGAGTTGAATCTTAGTTTTTTGATACATACATGTATATTTTGATTTGTTTATGTTTTATTACATATTTCTTTTTTATGTGTGTTGCTCTTACAAATTACATTAATTAAGCATGAGATATATTATATGTAGAACGTTACTCTCGCTTTGAAGAAAACTAATAACTAAATGCACACTCATTTCATATATGTGTACATGAAGAATCTGGAGTATGTTCTCGCCGATCGTGTCACATTGAGGTCATATAACAATAGTGATAATCATTGCCTATTCACGTATTCCCGTATCCAGCAGGCAATCATAAAAATAATAGAATGATATCGACAAAAGTAATGCGTTTTGTGAGGTTCGAACTCTCGACCAGATAAAATGAACAAAAGTTCTGCTAACATAGCAGACGGTGTGAGGGTGGAAGGTGGGAGAGGAGGGGGTGGGAGGTGGGAGATGAAGACCCCCCTGTCCCCCCCCTCCTATGCATGTACCTTTACTTAGTCTGTCTCAAACACACCCCAGGCCGTAGCCAGGGGGGGGGGGCCGGGGACCGTGCGGTCGGACCCCCCCCCCCACCCCCCCCCCGCCCCAGCCTCGAGGTCCACTTTTTTAGCCTCGAGGTCCACTTTTTTAGACCCCCTAGATATCTCAGGCCCCTTCGGTCTTCGAAACGACCCCCCCCCACCCTTCAAACAGGTCTGGCTACGGGCCTGCACCCTCTACCAATCCCCCCTCACCACCTCCCTTGGGTTGAGGCACCTCCCACACACTTACAACTCGCTGGTTAGGCGTGTAATTCATGTGGCAACATTCAACTGATAGTATACAAACCACAAATAATGTGTACAAAACATGTAAATAAACTTGAAAAATACTATTAATTGAATATGACAAGGAAACAGAAAACATATGCTGTCATTGCAACAACAACTCTCTCACAATCTTATACCTACAGTGAAATAATCACGTTTATTTTCCCAATGGCGTTTCTTACGTAACGTGACACCCGTTTCCCATCGCTTCACAAAAACAAAAGCGAAAATAGGGTTACGATCATGCGTGTGCGCATGCGCAATAAAGCGGTAGCGGCTACTTTCATTTCCAGAAACAAGTTCATGGTGAAGAATGAGGAAGTTTTATGCCATAGATTTGTATAGTGACAGTTACGAAACAGTTCTGATTTTCAATTAATATGCATTTTTAAAGATTATAAACAACAATCGCAACAGTGACTCCAACCGCTTCAAAGTTCAAGATGGCTGAGAGGTAACGCGGGTTTGACATTTCGCAACAGTTCGCACCGGCTCTGTTTCGGACCAGGTTGATAGTGGGCTGAAAATAGAGCAGGCCCGTAGCCAGGGGGGTCGGAGCGGGCAGACGAACCCCCCCCCCCCCCCCCCCCCCCCCGCCCAGCCTCGAGGTTCACTTTGTTAGCCTTGAGGACCACTTTTTTTAGACCCCCATAGATACTTCAGACCCTTGAGCCTTCGAAACGACCCCCCCCCCCCCCCCCCTTCAAAACAGGTTGATACTTCAGACCCTTGAGCCTTCGAAACGACCCCCCCCCCCCCCCCCCCCCCATTTAAACAGGTTTGGCTACGGGCCTGTAGAGTGCACTGAACAGAAAATACCATGTTTGTGTCTTTTGTCCCAATGCATGACAAGGCGTTGAAATTCATTGGCGTGGCCAGATTCTTGCCGAAGAAGTGCAAGTAATTGAAACGGTGCAGGAGCATCCTTTTCCAGAAAAAAATATTGATTTCTCCATTAAATTTTCTCAGTTAGTTATTTTAAAGCTATACCAAGATATATATATAGAAACTGGGGTTCCTGTAATATAATCACAGTTTTAGCTTTCCCAGTCTCTGTGGTTAGAAGTTTATATATAATTATACGCGTTTGTACAAAACTATATAGTAGTTTTGTACTTTTGTATAAAAATGTAAAACCATTTTGCTGTTGTAAGCTTCTCAGCCCCTGTGGCTAGGAATTTATCAAAACAATGCTTGCTGTACAAAATTATATAGGTGTTTTGTACGAAAACAGATAGGACGAACATGAATTTCATTTTTTTCTTTGCCCCTATATATATATTATTTTTCTCAATCGCCTTGTTTCCATTCTGTAATCTCGTTTGATTTTATAATAGCTATTTAAGGTCAAAATTCTATTTGCACCGCATTTAGTACACACTTGTCCCATTGCACAAGTACACCTTCCACATAATAAGCATGGTCTCAATGGACTATTCCTTTTTACTCTAAATGTATAGGTTGCGCAGTATATTGAGTTTTTCACTGATTTTATCGTGCATGGCTTATCTGAATGGATATTTCTGTATTGGCACATGTTTATTTCTTCCATTTTGTATTTATATAATTAATTATTTCTATTAAATAAATAAAAATATTCTAAAAAGTACAAACTTAAAAATATGAGTGCTACAGATATACAATATATTCTGAAGCTGCATCGTGATGGAGTTGTTGATGATGAGCAATTGCGAAAGATGATTGATGCTCTGAAGGTTTCAGAGACTACGGTCGAGACCAACGTAGAGCCTAAGGTCGAAGTCAAACCATCTGTATTAGAAAATCTGCGGGAAAGGCTTCGTAGGAAAAAGAAAAGGAGGCGGCAAAAACGGACATACGTTGAACCAAAACAAAATGTTATAAATGAACCCAAGCAGGGTCCCAAAGATAAAAAAAAAACAGAATTAAAATTGGTCGCCAGGCCATTGTGTGATTATTTCAAGTCATATGAAATAGATGCACATAAATATAAAGACCCTAATATTCTGTTTGATGATAAAAAGTCCCCGATAATAAATCAAATCAATCAAGATATAAAAGAATATAATGGCATAAAGTTTTCAATTGGTATTTCTGTAAAATTCTTCAAAGATGAAAGCGGTGGAGAAAGAAAATATGTCATCGGACAAACCCATGGAGAACAAAGTGCTGTTCTTGATGGAAATAAAGTAGATGAATTTTATATTAACCAAACTTCTTATTTGCAAACTTGGATTGAGAAATTTACAAATACAGCATCAGGTTTAGAGATTGAACACTACACTAAACTGTACTTAAACATTGCAAAATATGAACCACTCAAAGGCTCTTCATATATTCCTTTACCCAAAGCATTGGCAAATAAAAAAAGCAATAATTATTAATGTAGAGAAGGATGATAATGAATGTTTGAGATGGGCTCTGGCATCCGCTATATGCCCCTCAAAAAGAAAGTTTAATAATGTATACAGTTATACAAAATGTAAAGACAAATTGAACTGGAAGGGCATCGATTTTCCAACGCCCATATCTCAAATACCAAAAGTGGAAAAACAAAACAATCTAGCTATTAATGTGTATGGATATACAATAACAAAGAAGACAGAGAAAATAAACATATTCCCATATTATATATCAGACCAACCAAAAGAAATACAAAGAATTAATTTACTTTTGATATCACAAGATGTATAGAAGTTGATACTGATGAAGTTGAAGAAGGAATAATAGATGAAATTTTGATCCTGATGCGTTCTATCCTGAAGAACAAAAGAAAGAAACGCAATATCATTAGTGTTGGATTAAAAATCTAAACAGATACTTGTTGACTAAAACAAGGAAAAAAAATATTTCTGCGACCGCTGTCATTACGGTTTTACAAAAGAAGACTTACTACTCAAGCATAAAGAAGATTGTGAAGGCATTAACAAAACTGCAACAAAAATAGAAATGCCACAAAAAGATAAAAGCCATATCAAATTCAAGAACCACCAAAACCAAATGCCTGTCCCATATGTCATATATGCCGACTTCGAAAGAATAATAAAACAAGAAAGTAAAAAAGCAGGTGATAAATCAGAAATAACAAGCGAACATGAAGCTTGCGGGTTTGGTTATCAAGTTGTCAGATATGATGGTTAAACAGAAAAACCAGTAATATACAGAGGTGAAGATGTTGTTGAAGTATTCCTAAACCATTTGAAATGTGAGGTCATTGACATTAATAATACTTTTACTCGCCCCAAATCACTAGTAATGACAGACCAAAACACAAAAGATTATGAAAAAGCCACACATTGTTGGATATGTGAAAATGAACTAAATAACACAACAGTAAGAGACCACTGCCACTTTACAGGCGAATACAGAGGTGCCGCACACAAAAACTGCAACTTAAAACTCAGAATAAAACCAGGTACAACTAAAATCCCTGTGGCGTTTCACAATCTCAAAGGATATGATAGTCATCTTATAATGCAAAAAATACACAAAGCAAACTGTAATATCACCTGTATTCCAAATAATGCTGAAAAGTACATCTCATTTAGCATTGGCCAACTTAAATTCTTGGGTAGTTTTCAATTCATGGCTTCCTCACTTGAAAAGTTAGTGGATGCAACAGACAAATCAGATTTAAAAATTACAAACAGTGTCTTTGGTAAACAAGCCAATTTACTTTTGCGTAAAGGAATTTATCCTTATAAATATATGAACAACCAAGAAAGATTCGATGAAACGCAATTACCACCCATAGATAAATTTTACAGCAGTATTGCTCATGAAAGAATCAGCCCAGAAGACTATGAACACGCACAAAAGGTATGGAAAGACTTCAACTGTAAAACTCTTGGGGATTATCATGATTTATATCTCCAAACTGATGTTGTTATACTTGCTGATGTCTTCCATACATTTAGAAAAACATGTGTAAATGCATACAGACTTGACCCATTACATTATTATACTGCTCCAGGATTATCATGGGATGCATTACTAAAATACACACAACTAGATTTAGAATTACTAACAGATATCGATATGCATTTGTTCATAGAGAAGGTATGCGTGGCGGTATAACTATGCTATCCAAAAGACATGCAAAATCAAACAACCCACATGTGGCTGATTACAATCCAACCAAAGAAAACAACCACATCATGTATTAAGATGCAAATAATGTATACGGATGGGCAATGAGTCAACCACTACCATACTCTGGCTTCCATTGGAAAACCCTAAATAGCATAGGTACAGTTGCCCATCTAAATCAAGGCCTAATACTTGAAATAGATCTAGAATATCCAAAACATCTACACAAATTGCACAACGATTATCCACTTGCACCTGAGAAACTAGCAGTAACAAAAGAATGGTTATCAGAATATGAAACAGAACTTCTTAACAATAATAATATGATAAACATAGAGAAATTTGTCCCAAATCTAAATAACAAAAATAAATACGTATTACATTACCGAAATCTACAGTTGTACCTATCACTTGGCATGAAACTCAAGAAAGTACATCGAGTATTAGAATTCAATGAGAAACCATGGATGGAACCATACATTCGTCTAAACACTGAATTCCGTAAAAAAGCAAAGCCTACATTTGAAAAAGATTTCTATAAACTAATGAACAACGCTGTATTCGAAAAAAGCTATGGAGAACCTAGGCAAAAAAGCAGACATCAAACTAGTAAGAACAGATGGTAGTGAAAATAAAAGGTTAAGAAAAATCATAGCTAAACCTAATTTCAATAGACGTGCCAAATCCTCCGATGAATTATCTGCTATACATGTAAACAAAACTAAACTAACGCTAAACAAGCCAATCTATGTTGGCATGTCTGTCTTAGACTTATCAAAACATCTGATGTATGACTGGTACTACAACAAATTGAAAAAGAAATATAGCGAAAACTGCACCGTGTTGTATACAGACACCGACAGTTTATTAGTTGACATCAAAACAGAAGATGTATACAAAGATATGTCTGAGATGAAAGATGAATATGACTTCTCTGATTATCAAAAAGACCATCCACTTTTAATATGAGGAAACAAACAAAAAAGTAATAGGCAAAATGAAAGATGAATGTGTTGGCACTTCAATAGCAGAATATATTGGCCTATGCCCAAAGCTATACTCTATATTACGAGCAGACGAACAACTCATCAAGAAAGCAAAGGGAGTAAAACAATATGTAATCAAAAAAACAAATACTCTTTGAAAATTACAAAGATGCACTTTTCAACAAGAAAACATACACTCATAACATGAATATGCTACGTTCCATACACCATAAAATATACGGACTAACAATGAACAAAACAACACTCTCACCACTCGACACAAAACGATACATTGCACCCGATGGAATCATGACATACGCGTTTGGGTATCAGCCGGAACAATAAGAAGCTCTTCCTTCACAAAGCCTCTCTTTGGTGCCTTCAAATAATACACTCTTATACCTTGTGTAATAAAATGATAATCAATCTTGTGAATATGAACACTCCATATCGGGTCAGTAGCTCTACGTTTACCCACACCTTCTTGTTCTCCAGGTTGGTATAAATATCTTAAGTTTACAGTAGGACAGATGGGGTCGTCTTTTAATGTTTTAATTTCAATTGGAGAGGGTTTTTTCGTCTCCGAATTTATTGCAGCGATTACCGCTGATAGTCTCTTAACCCATTCCCTATTTCGTTTATGTGGATTGTCCAACTCCTTAGCATACTGATAACCAAATAATCTTTCGGCTAGTGTCCTATTACATCTTTCAACAATGGCTTGGTCTCTATGAATTTATCTTCTACCGCGTCTTATATTTACATTATGTTTATCCATGAACTGTGTAACAGCACCCATGCATTCTCTACCTGGATCTACTTGTAATAATTTTGGATATGTTAGTTTTCTTTTATAAATATTTTCAAAAGCTTTAGCAACTTCCTTGCTGTCCTTTGTTTCAGTGGTTCTGCCTCTTTATATCTACTAGTAATATCAACAACAGTCAATGCATACTTATATGTTTTTCGACCAACAGTGTCATGTGGTAGGAATAATAAATCAGCTTGATGAACTTCATTCTTGTTAGAAACATCAAACTTTGGTCTCACTATTTTCTTTGGTGTAGGTAAATAAATCTGCCATACCGCTTGTTTCTTTAAGAAATTCAATGCTTCTTTATCACTTGCTTTAGCTGCTTTTCCTAATTTCTTAGCAGCTGTTAAACCTTTCCAAATTCCTTTAGGACTGTAATAAATTTTCTCCATTTTTTTATTTCTATTTAAGATACATTTCTATAACATAAAACACAAAAATCAACAAATCACACTAGCCAAGTTTGAAGAAAGGCACAAGGAACAAAATGAATACAACACAATTAAATGGGCAGATTTAAAACAGAATGAAATCTATACTATTACAGATTACAAATGTGTGGAAACTAGTAATGGTGAAGCTATGATTTTACCATTACGTGATGAAACTGAAGTATGGGCACCACTTTATCATAAATCTAAAATTGAACAAACTAAATCTAAAAATAAGGAGTTGCCATACTATGTAAGACCATTAGCATGATTAGGCTTGAAGCCAAGTAAAAACAATAAGAAAAATAAGTATCATGTTTTAATTTTGTCTATTGAAAAAGATAACAAATTATTAAAAACTTTTAAGCCCTATTTTTTTACCCCACCGCACTAAAATGAAAGTCAAAATTTACTGCCCATTTATATTTGTTAACATGTCCGTTTTGATTTGCTCTCGTAGTATTTATTTTCTTCAGCAGAAATCTCAAACTTTTTATACTTTTCGATACTCTTCCTTCTTCCTGATTGTACTTTACCATCTATGCTTTTCTATATTCTTTTTGTCTTCTCTTTCTCTAAAAATTTATTTTCAAGTACAATGAGTGCATGTGCAATCATTTCATAGCGACTTTAGTCACAGTGTGTTAGTTAATAATACATGTGTTGTATTGTATGTACATGTTTGTATTTAAAAATAATAAAAAATATTAATTAAAAAAAAAAAAAAAGAAATCTCAAACTTTATAGGTTTTCTAACATCTGCTCTCATTTGTTCATATTTATCCATCTCTCCCATAATCAATTTAAATTCTTCATCAGATACATTACCATCTTGTAATGCAGTATAAACTGTATTTGCAATATAATTAAGTTTTGCCATTGCAAGCATACGTATCTCATAATGTTTTTCAGCCTTTTGCAGTAGCTTAGTATTAATAAATTTGCAAATGCACCACATATACTACCCGCAATACCAAGGCCCAAGGAAACGGGCACTCCTACAACAGTTAATAATAGTCCGGCACTCGTCCCACCCATTACCAGACCAACAGTAGTTAATCCAGACTGAAGACCATTTAATATGTTCATGGCTCTTATATTTATTTCGTATTGTTTTCCTTGTCTCCACCTCATTTTCTAGCTTATGTTTTAAAGCACTTATTTCACTAAGCCTATAATGTTCTGTTCTATTCTCCTCAACTGGTAGCGGTGGATACAGTTTATTACTCATTTTATTTTGTTTGTAATTTTTTAATTTAAATATCTAATTAAATCAATAAATTTACAATTGAAATGGAAGCTTTACTATATGTTGTAAGTGAAACAAAAGTTAATACACTTCCAGAGGTAAGTCCAATTGGAGTTTGAAATATTGTATATGCCGAACGCCGTCCTTTATGTTTTGTTAAAGTTGCATTCACATTTAGGGTGCCATTGATACCAATCCCAATTTTTACTTCATCGGTTGCAAATCCATCTCTTGTGACACTGCATAATCCCAGGCGTAAAACTATCACACTACACAACATAGTATAACCACAGTTTGCATGCGCTGAACCAGAAACACCATTTCCAAATGCAAATTCATAAGAGCCATCACGTAATGGCCCAGATTCTTCTGCCCATACAGTTATTATAGGTTTACCTTGCTTAAGGTCATGTATTGTTTCTTTTAGGTTTTGGACATACATTTTATCTCTTACAAGAGTAGCAAACTCACTCATTTTCTCTTTAATCAACTCATCGCCTGCATCACTTTATGATTTCGTTGCGTTATAATTTGTATCTCCATATATGGACATTTTACTTTATTGTTTATCTTATTTCAAATACAATAAAAATTGGCAGTCCGTGATTATTTAATAAATTATTATTATTGTCTCTAACTTCAATTCCCAACTCGTCTATGATACCATTTTGTAATTTTCTATCTTCCGGATTTTGAAATGATATTGTATCCGATTCCCCAAACGTAGTTTTGCTGATGGGTACAGTACAAATAATGTTACTTATATTTCCATCTAATAGATTGTGAGATGAACTGACTTGATTCAGATAAATATAAACAGATTTGGTAGCAAAATCAACTGGATTGGCGCTTGTAGAAGTACCACTATCCAACTTGTGTGGATATATGTCAAAACCTAGTAATTGTATCCCCCGGACTCCGTCGGGAGATACTATGGATTTGACAGCGCGCCGCGTCCGCGTCCGCGTCCGCGTCCGCCGCAGACACTTCTTGTCCGGAGCATAACTCGAACACCCTTTGGAATATTTTCATGAAGCTTCACACATGCATAGACCACGACCCGAAGGTGTGTCGCGCACAAGAATGACAACTCTTGCATAGCTAATTTTTGAGTTATCTCCCTTTTTTGTTTCTCGAACTGATTTCGTGTCCGGAGCATAACTCCACCACCCTTTGGAATATTTTCATAAAACTTCACACATGCATTGACCACGACCCGAAGATGTGTCGCGCACAAGAATAGAATGACAACTCTTGCATAGCTAATTTTTTAGTTATCTCCCTTTTTTGTTTCGCGCACTGATTTCCTGTCCGGAGCATAACTCGACCAACCTTTGGAATATTTTCATGAAACTTCACACATGCATAGACCACGACCCGGAGGTGTGTCGCGCACAAGAATGACAACTCTTGCGTAGCTAATTTTTGAGTTATCTCCCTTTTTACCTCGACTATTCGAAGAATAAGTAGAGCTTATGTTGTCACCCGGCGTCGGCGTCGGCGTCACTGTCACGCCTTGGTTAAGGTTTTTAGTCAACCTTGTATATGGAATGCCACTGGCCCTACACCCACCATACTTGCACAACTTCATCTCCTAGTGATGTACATCAATAACCCCTGATCTATATTTGACCTTGACCTACATTTCCTCTTGAATTACTTAGTTAATTCCCCTTGGTTAAGGTTTTTAGTCAACCTTGGTTAAGGTTTTTAGTCAAGCTTGTACATGGAATACTATTGTGCATACAGACACCATACTTGGACAACCTTTTCTCATAGCGATGTACATCAATAACCCCTGATCTATATTTGACCTTGACCTACATTTCCTCTTGAATTAATTACTTAATTCCCCTTGTTTAAGGTTTTTAGTCAAGCTTGAATATGGAATACTCCTGGCCCTACACCCACCATACTTGAACAACTTCATCTCCTATGGATATACATCAATAACCCCTGACCTATATTTGACCTTGACTTACATTTAACCTTGAATTACATAGTTAATTCCCCTTGGTTAAGGTTTTTAGTCAACCTTGGTTAAGGTTTTAGTCAAGCTTGTACATGAATACTAGTGTGCATACAGACACCATACTTGGACAACCTTTTCTCATAGGGATGTACATCAATAACCCTGATCTATAATTGACCTTGACCTACATTTCTCTTGAATTACTTAGTTAATTCCCCTTGGTTAAGGTTTTTAGTCAAGCTTGTATATGGAATATTCCTGGCCCTACACCCACCATACTTGGACAACTTCATCTCCTAGTGATGTAACATCAACAACCACTGACCTATATTGACCTTCACCTACATTTAACCTTGGATACTTAGTTAATTCCCCTTGGTTAAGGTTTTTTAGTCAAGCTTGTACATGGAATACTATTGTGCATACAGACCACCATACTTGACAACCTTTTCTCATAGGGATGTACATCAATAACCCCTCATCTATATTTGACATTGACTTACATTTCCTCTTCAATTACTTAGTTAATTCCCCTTGTTTAAGGTTTTTAGTCTATCTTGTATATGGAATATTCCTGGCCCTACACCCACCATACTTGGACAACTTCATCTCCTAGTGATGTGCATCAACAACCACTGACCTATATTTGACCTTGACCTACATTTAACTTTGAATTACTTAGTTAATTCCCATTGGTTAAGGTTTTTAGTCAAGCTTGTACATGGAATACTATTGTGCATACTAACACCATACTTGGACAACCTTTACTCATAGCGATGTACATCAATAACCCCTGATCTATATTTCACCTTGACCTACATTTCCTCTTGAATTACTTACTTAATTCTCCTTGGTTAAGGTTTTTCGTCAAGCTTGTAGATGCAATATTCCTGGCCCTACACCAACCATTCTTGGAAAACTTCATCTCCTAGTGATGTACATCAATAATCCCTGACCTATATTTGACCTTGACCTACTTTTATCCTTGAATTACTTTTTTATTTCCCCTTGGTTAAGGTTTTTATTCAAGCTTGTATATGGAATATTCCTGGGCCTACAGCAACCATACTTGGAAAACTTCATCTCCTAGTGATGTACATCAATAACCCCTGACCTATATCTGACATTGACCTACATTTAACCTTGAATTACTTACTTAATTTCCCTTCGTTAAGGTTTTTAGTCAACCATGGTTAAGGTTTTTATGCAGGCCGCGGCCACATTGACCTACATTTAACCTTGAATTACTTACTTAATTTCCCTTGGTTAAGGTTTTTAGTCAACCTTGGTTAAGGTTTTTATGCAGGTCTCGGCCACCTTGTTTGTCAAGCTATGTGTACATCGACAACCCTCGTAGTCGAGCTATGCTGTTCTCCTACAGCTCTTGTTTGTTTTGCGCACTCTACAAACTGGACAATAATGCATGAATACCCGTTTTCTCGTCTGCTATGTACACCTTTTCTCGTGTGCTCTGTACACCTTACCTGTAGAGAGAACAATAGAGACTGGGAGAACCATTCACCTGTCCATGTGCTGCATGTGCTAGCATGTGCAGATGTCCAGTCTTGACCACAGGTAATTTATACAGGTAAATTACTTCATTGGATATTACATTTCCGTAAACTGTGTTGAAAATAGTGTGGCATTATGTGGACCTGTGTAGATATATGTAGATAAATATAGTACTATTAAAAAAAAAATCTGGGCTCCAGTAGCAAGCATTATTATTTTTAAACAAAACAATTCCATATTTTTTTTTAATTTTTTTTTTCAAATTATTTTTCAATTTTTGTCTAGTAGCATAAGGTCGTAAGTGCTATATACAGACTATTTACCTGTGCATGTGCTAGCATGTGCAACTAACCACTGACCACTTACAGGTAAGTTATACAGGTAAATGATTATATTACATTTCAGTAAACTGTGTTGAAAATATTGTGGTAATATGTGGACCTGTGTATATATGATATGTAGATAAATATAGGACTATTAAAAAACATTCTGGGCTCCAGTAGGGAGCATTATTCTTTTCTTTTTTTTTTAATTTAATTTTACATTCTTTTTCAATTTTTTAACTGACCACTAACTTATTACAGGTAATTTATACAGGCACATTATTACATTTCCGTAAACTGTGTTGACAATATTGTGGCAGTATGTGGGCCTGTGCAGATATATGTAGATAAATATAGGACTATTAACAAAGATTCTGGGCTCCAGTAGCGAGCATTATTATTTTATTTTTTTTTGTATATTACATTTCCGTAAACTGTGTTGAAATTATTGTGGCATTATGTGGACCTGTGCAGATATATGTAGATAAATATAGGACTATTAAAAAAAATTCTGGGCTCCAGTAGCAAGCATTATTATTTTTAATTTTTAAACTTTTTTTTTCCATTTTTTTTTTCATTTTTGTTTTCAAATTCTTTTTCAATTTTTTCCTAATAGCATAAGGTCGTAAGTGCTATATACAGACTATTATCATATAATAAAACAATTATTGACTAGTGAGCCATAGAATATAATCTGATATTCTGTGGCTCACTAGTCAATAATTGTATAATATGTTCGGGTCAAGGTCACATACTTGGTGCTTCAAAAACTTTAACGCTCAGGTAAATATCTTATAATTTTTCTTTCCATTCACGGATCAACTTCATATTTCATATACGCGTTGCTCTAATGGTCCTCTACCGCCCTGTGCCAAATCCACGTTCGTCCTGCACCCGCCAAGCCCAGGGTCAACGTCACATACTTCGTGCTTCAAAAACTTTAACGCTCAGGTAAATATCTTATAATTTCCGTTTTCTTTCATGGATCATCTTCATATTTCATATACGCATTGCTCTAATGGTCCTCTACCTCCCTGTGCCAAATCCACGTTCGTCCTGCCCCCGCCAATCCCAGGGTCAAGGTCACATACTTGGTGCTTCAAAAACTTTAATGCTCAGGTAAATATCTTATAATTTTTCTTTCCATTCACGGATCAACTTCATATTTCATATACGCGTTGCTCTAATGGTCCTCTACCGCCCTGTGCCAAATCCACGTTCGTCCTGCACCCGCCAAGCCCAGGGTCAACGTCACATACTTCGTGCTTCAAAAACTTTAACGCTCAGGTAAATATCTTATAATTTCTGTTTTCTTTCATGGATCATCTTCATATTTCATATACGCATTGCTCTAATGGTCCTCTACCTCCCTGTGCCAAATCCACGTTCGTCCTGCCCCCGCCAATCCCAGGGTCAAGGTCACATACTTGGTGCTTCAAAAACTTTAATGCTCAGGTAAATATCTTATAATTTTTTCTTTCCATTCACGGATCAACTTCATATTTCATATACGCGTTGCTCTAATGGTCCTCTACCGCCCTGTGCCAAATCCACATTCGTCCCGCCCCCGCCAAGCCCAGGGTTAACATCACATACTTAGTGCTTCAAAAACTTTAAACGCTCAGGTAAATACTATAAATTTCTGTTTTCTTTCACGGATCAGCTTCATATTTCATATATGCATTGCTCTAATGGTCCTCTACCGGCCTGTGCCAAATCCACGTTCGTCCTGCCCCCGCCAAGCCCAGGGTCAAGGTCACATATTTGGTGCTTCAAAAACTTTAACGCTCAGGTAAAAGAAAATTTTGATTTGGAATTTGGCCTCATTTATTATCAAAGCGATATGTGGGACATCCGTGTTCTATTAACACATTTTCTAGTTTATTAAACTTCACACATGCATAGAAGACGACCCAAAGGTGTGTCGCACGTAAGAATGACAACTCTTGCATCGTTAATTGTTTAGTTATCTCCCTTTGTTGTTTCGTGCACTGATTTCGTGTCCTGAGCATAACTCGAACACCCTTTGGAATATTTTCATGAAACTTCACACATGCATAGACCACAACCCTAAAGGTGTGTCACGCAAGAATGAAAACTCTTGCATCACTGATATTTTAGTTATCTCCCTTTGTTTTTTCCGTCACTGATTTTGTCTCCGGAGCATAACTCGAACACCCTTTTTTCAAACTACTTGTGTATCTTGGGAGGGGGATACACATGCGCTTGTTGACAAGCGTCCATTTCTAGTTTAAGTATATTTTCAGGAATATTAACCTCGTGTCCGGTTGCAACTGTAAAAGTACATTTCCCATTATATTTATTTACACTAAGTGACAAAGCGCCATTACTTAATAAATTACTTAATCTATCAAATGAATATAATCCAGCGGGAATTGTCACTGCAGTTCGTCTAGCTCTAACAGTAGACCACTCGTATGTTTCATCCTGCAAAATATTGTACCAACCAACCCAGTATGTAAGACTTTTCAAACCAATTTCTCGCTTATAATCGGTATTATTAATATATTCTTGTAATGGAATTGGGTTTGTAATGTCAGTTAAAGTTATATACATTGTTTTTAATATAAAACATTTTTTTATATTAAAGGTACATGCCCACGCAGCAGGTTACACTGTACTACTACTTTTCATTTTCTGTCATGCCTTATATGAGCCATTTGTCTACCCACTAACGAGTTATTTTTAATTACGGTGCGTGTTAATTGGTGTTAAATCGCATTGTATATGCCGCGACCAGAAAGGGTATTTTCCGAACTCGTGCTATTTTTACCAATACGCGTCACGTGACACGGTCAATCATATCACATCTTTGACATGCGCAGTGAAGTATCGGAAGTTGAGAAGAAAAATCTCTGTTTGAGTCCAAATCTAAATCTCCACGTAACTCTTTCCATTTGGTGATCTGGTCGCCAATATTAACCACTCTCTCTCTCTGTACTGCCTGTCTGTCCCTCAGACATTTCGCCTTTTTTTTGGCCGAGGCCATTTCATACAATTTCCGACCTGGACGTTTCGACATGTTGATATTCTTGTTTACATATTGGGAAGCCTACTGGCGCGCGTAGTATACTGCGCATGCGCACCGCAAGCCGTGATGTGACATTTCGTCGTCCCCGCACATTATCAAAATAGACTGTTACCGCCGCGCGTCGCTTACAGTAAATTGATAATTAATAAATGATTATATTTGTATAGCGGGCACTCGTCATTTTTAGAACTGGTGGAATAGTGACATAATTATACACTTATTTAATTCCTATAAAGAACATTGTGTGCCTACCTGCGTGGGCATGTACCTTTAAAAACAATGGCATTTAAATGTAATAAGAATGCAAACTACGATAATAACCATATATATGCTTTGAAAACGGTTCCAATGTTTTACAATGTTGATGTTTCTGTTACAAAAGATAAAAGTTTCAAGGCTACATATTCAAATGCCTTAGCAGGGTATCCTAACCCAAACATAACTGGTAATGTTGATAACAATAATAAAGCATATACTAACTGGATGAATAATCCGATGCGGTGGTATCAGAATCAATTTAACTTTGCAATATGGTGTGCCACGTGTGGTTGTGGTGTTTCATATAACCAGCACTTTTCAATACTAGATGACCCATTTTTGAAGTCTTTATACATATTCCATATTATGTATCAAACACTTCGAATATTAGCTCAAATGAAAGTTCCTTTACCAGATGACCACAGTTATTGCTGGTATGATAATAATTTTGATCTTTCGGTCTACCATAGAATATGCACTGAATTTGGTATTACTCTAAATAAGGAATTCAGACAAAAAATAGACCATGGGAATCATAATCTTGGTAGGTTTACTATGAATTTTCAGCCAAATGGATCATATAGGTTAAGCCATGGAGGTGTAACTGCACCATTTTTTAATGTAAACGATTCTTATGAACACAACGTCGATATTACTAATGCTTGGACGAGTTTTGTCCTTGATAACTCAGTTGGGTTCACTCAAGCAGGGGTGGAACGGTTAAATGATAGTATTAGCGTTTATGTGAGGTCAATGCTTGGAGCCCAATCTCAAACAAGAACGTCAATACTGGGTACTGGGACTGCTTTTGATGCACACAAACAATATTTAGCCAATGTTAATGATGCAATTAATAGAGCTGTAGACTTGCCCACAATAATTTCAAACTATCAGAATGTACTAAAATATGCAAGGTCAAAAGTTGACTTTGTATATGGAATTGGTTTGTATATGGCTCCAAGCAACATGGATTTACAAATAGGAAGTATTCAACATTATAATAATTTAATAGTAATTGCAGCTGGTGATTAAACAGTTGGTTTTAATGATAATGTAAATAGCATACCAGTTCCACCACCTGTACAAACACAGGAAAAAAGTATTATTAAGCCACTTGATGTCAAACCTCCTACAGTTCCAATTTCTAAACATAACATTATAGCGGCATCTCCAAGTTCAATACCTGAACAAATAGAAACAGACAATCATGAAAATCTAAAGACTGCACTAGTTACCGGTAGTATTATAATTGGGTTAGGTGTATTATTATTTTATTATCGAGACAAAATATAATTTTTAGCAAACATATATAGAAGTCCTGCAATTGCTATTATTAAAGCCCATACATTATTTGTTAACCAACCAACGGCTTTCTCTGCAGTTTTCAGCAGCCATGCTACAATTGATCCAATAATTCCGGGTAGTGCAGCTGCTGCTTTCCTCGCTAACATTCCCAGTAATGAACCAAGATGTTTTAATTGTTTCTTTATCCATTCTTTAGCCCCTCCTAAATGGTTTTGGGCTCTCTGCAGCACCACTTACACCTCCAGTAATACTTAAAATTAAAGTAGAGATTATAAATCTAACAACAGTCAAAACTGAAACAATAGTTACACCCTGTTCTTTGAAAAGTGTTTTTGGTCTCTCTTTTTATGTTGTATCTTTGTGTAATTCTCTATCGAGGGTCTCTTTTATTCTGGCTATTTGAGTTCTTAAAGTTTCTCTATATCAGCTGAAAATAGCTTCAAGATGTGCTTCACGCTCATATACTATATCAGCAATTTCTCTTTCGATACGCTGTGCCTCTGGACTGTCTGTACTAAATGTAGTTGCAGCTGCCAACTTAAACACTGCAGCCATTTTATTTTTATCCAGTTCATCCAGCTTTGCAAGGTTATTAACTAGTGAGCCTTTCGCTTGTTGCAGTGCTTTGTTTAAAGCTTTAATTTCTCTTAATGGTAAATTTTCAAAATCATCCGTAACTGTAGTTGATGTTTCTTTTGATAGTGTATCAATGACTTCTTTTACTTTTGTTTCTGTTTCATCAACTGTACTTGGTAATTCAGACATTTCTATCTGATCAACATCTGGTAATTCGTTTTCTATAGTTTGTATTCTAGCAACGGCTTCTATGGGTAGTGGGTTCGAAGCTTCTACAGGGTACTTGGACCGGCCAATTAACCTGTTACATTCTGCCGCTCCTTTACCCGTAACATTTTTTAAGAATGCACCTGATTTCCCTTTTCGAGTTAGTTGTAAATCGTTCCAGTATAGTGTTCTGTCTCTGATATTTAATTCTGGACTCATTAAAGCAAAATCCTGATCTGACATTTTAAATTATTTTTTGAATTGGTCTCTAAGTAACTCTACAAATTTCGCGCTGCGCGATACCTCCACTGGAGATTGGCTCACTTCAACATATGGTGGGTCTATTTCATTAGGGTCCATAGCTGTACTGGTATCAATATCAGGGTCCTACGTCTCATTATCATAATGCATAAAATCACCTAGCTGGTCCGCCTTCAGCCTTTTTTTTTTGTTGTTATTTTAAAGTATGTAATTCATAAATATAAAAAGAAATGACAACATACGGAAGAAAACTTAACCCCTACAGACATGTAAGAGAGCCTCTCGGTGTAAAAGGAATAAGACAATCAATTACAATAACAAATAATCCATCTACAATTGATCAAAACCAGCAGCTTTTAGTGCGGTTCCCAAATTTAGGGCCAAATGATTTAATCGTACCTGGAACAGTTCGTTTACCTTTTACAATTGCATTAACATCCTCTGATGACGATCGCAGAGTGGTCCAAAATCTTGGCCGTGCGATAGTCAATAAAACAACTATTAGAATATCCGGTAATGATATTATGTCAGTTGACGATTCAGATGTGTATTACATCTATCGTGATCTATGGAAAACACACCCAGAGCGAGGTAATATGGTTTATGAAGGTATATATACTAGTACAGATTTAAATGTAACAAAATTAAGAACTGGAGCAGCAAATGCTAGTTCTGCAAACGCTGAAAATAAAGCTATCTCATATACATTTGGGAACCGGTTCTATATACCATTATATTTTGAACTTCTTGAAGCTCATATGCCATATTATGAATCTGGTTTGGGTGACAGACTCGAATATGAACTTACATTTAATGATTATTCAAGGGTAATAATAGCCTCAGGTGATTTAGCTGCTAATTATGAAATTAATAATATAAGTTTAGAATTTGATATGATCACAGAGCCTAATTTAGCGACAATGGTAACAAATCAATATATGGGACAAATGTCAATACTATATGATAGAAATAATCTTCGGCACCGAAAGATACCTAGCAATAAAAGCGATTCTATATGGAATATAAATTTGAATACCCTGCTAAATCCATGAAGGGAATTTTAATGGTATTTGAAGAGCAATCAGCACCTTTTACAAGAGAAAATGAAACATTCTATAATCCAAAAATAAATAATATTGAAGTAACAATTGAGCGTGTACCATATCAACTATACAGTCAATGGATGAAAGCATATCATATGTGGGATGAAATACGCAAACACTTTGCCGGCGGAGATATTAATGACCCAATAGTGAACGTTGCCAGAAAAGAAGTTCATGTGGCCAGTGTGACAATTGGAAAATATCTTACAAAACAATATGCACTCTGGCTTGACTTAAGAACAACAGATGATAATAGTTTACATGGGAATGGACGGAGAATAGAAAATGCGAGTGAAGGTATCACAATTCAGATTTCTAAAGCTACTGAAACTGCAGGTACAATAAATATATATTTATTTTTAATTCAAGACGCTCAACTAACTGTAGAAGATGGAAGATTTGTATCGGCGTTGTATTGATTTGCCAAAGTATGCACATAGTGCTATTATCTGTGGTCAAACCGGATGTGGTAAAACGGAATTTGTCCTTGACCTACTTGAGCTTTCACAGCAACAAGGTGGGTATGATGGGGTGTTTCAGAATATAGTTATACTTTGCCCAACTATAGCATGGAACAAGGCTTATAAAACCAGAAGTTGGATAGGGGATGTGCACCGCCCAATCGACACAAAAATAACGATTGTTAATCCAGTTGGTAGTAATGGCGAAGAGAAGCTGCAAGATCTGTTAAGATTACTTTTTAATAAATATGCTGGAAGTCCAACATTATATATCATTGATGACTGTTCAGCTACAAAGAAAGCAATTAAAAAAGAAAAAGGATATGCTGTCACAGCTCGCATTCTCTGGACGACATGCGGAGCAAAGTTGTTGGGTTATATCACAGAGATATAATTCAGTATTAAAAGACTTAAGAGAACAGACAAAATGGCTGTGATAGTTTTGAGGACTGTTTGAGAGAAAATGTTGTTATTCCAACCCTGGAGGAAAGAAACAAAATAAGAAAGGAATTATCAAAAACAAAACATTCTAAATTGCTTATTAGAACTGACCAACCCACTGGTTATAGGTTGCTTACGTAATGCTTAGTATTACTTAGTATTACTTAATATTACTTATTTTACTTATTTTACTGGATTTTAACTTGATTTAACTGGAATTTAACTGGATATTTAGCTTGATTTAACTAAGCAATTCATAGATAACAATGTTAAGAATTGCTTAGTAAATAGGTATTGCTTAGCATTGTTGAGTAGTTCTAAGCAAATTTATTTTAAATAATAGTATTAATATGTGAAATGTTTGAGATATTGATATTCATACAATTATTGATTATTATATTTGGTTCTGTTTTGGTTTATTTTAAATTGAAATTTATATTGTGTAAAATAAAAATGGAATGTGAGGAACTTATAGAAAAATTGAGTGATGATAAAGTATACAAAGATAATGATGTAGGTGAACAAATATTAAAATTGTATAACATATTTGAAAGTAGACTAGGTGCTTCTATGACAAAAACTCTTGGTAATACTATTTTGAATATGTATGCTATACTAGCTGGTAAAGTCCTACCTATACCGGAAGAATCTCATACTAAACTCGTAGCTGATTTAGAAGATGACCCATTTGTTGAATATGCATTGACTAGTACTTTCTGTGAGTTATATTTTAGGTTTGGTGCATTTCTGGTACCTATTACTACAATGATAACAACATATACTCAACAAAACTAGAAACGTCCCTGTTTTATAGCCGGTGTAGCTCTGTCTATGTATGTACCACATGTTCAAAGTACATGTATTTTAAACCGTGGCGATGTTCAGAATACGATGGTGTAGAGTTTAGCCGATACACACGGTTTACATAGCGGCCAGTGACCGGAACGTTGATTTCCACTTTTTGCACGTGCACGCTATACTTGTCATCGATAAGGTGATTCAGTTCATGACGTACCATTCATGCGATAGGGGCTATTCGGAAAATTAAAAAACTTTTTTAATTTTTCACTGTTTTCGATATGCCACGGCTTTCCGAAAACGAGCGAAATCAGGCAATTGGAATGCTTGCGGGTGGGATGGCCGCCAGGGCGGTCGCATCTCGGTTTGGTTGCTGTCGGAAGACGATTGATCGTCTTGCAGCCCGGTACCAGCAGACTGGGGCTGTTCACGACCGGCAGCGACCTGGTAGGCCTCGTGTAACGACGGCTAGAGCCGATCGTTACATTACGTTGACGCACTTATGTCAACGTCGATTGGCAGCCACAGTCACTGCTAGGCGATACGGTGTCTCAGGGCAGACCATTCGCAACCGGTTACGTCGTAACGCCCAACCAATCCGGGCACGCCGCCCGTACACTGGTCAGATAATGACCCAACGTCACCGTGCTGCCAGACTGTTATGGGCGCGACGTCATCTGAACTGGAGAAGGGCTGACTAGAACCGAGTTTTGTTCACACCGATGAATCTCGGTTCACAGTTAGTCATGCTGACGGAAGATTACGGGTGTACAGGCGTAAAAATGAAAGATTCACCGATTGTTGCATTGTTGAGAAGTACATGTTTGGGGGAGGGAGCGTAATGGTCTGGGGTGGATCATGGGAAACCGGAAGACAGATTTGGTTGTTGTACAGGGCAACATCAATGCACAACGTTATGTTGCAGATGTGCTAAATGCACATGCCTTACCATTTATCCGTCAGCATGGTCCTGGTGTGACATTGATGCACGACAATGCCCGCCCTCACGTAGCCAGGGTCACCACTCAATATTTACAGCAAAACAACGTCGACGTCATGCCATGGCCCGCGGTCTCCCCGGATCTCATCCCATTGAGCACATATGGGATGAGCTGGGCCGCAAAGCACGAGCTAACCATCAGATTGACAATGTTCGCGATCTTACACGGGCGTTACAACGGGAATGGAGGAATTTGCCCAACGCACTGGTATTGCGTTACGTCACGTCGATGCGGCGTAGGATCATTGCATGCATTCATGCAAATGGTGGCCACACTCGGTACTAACGAGATTTACTGAATTTGCCACATTACTTATTGAAATTCCATCTCTAAACATTAAGTAACACATTTCTGAGTTTTTGTGATTTTTGATTTTGACCCCTACCGCCCTTGGCCGGTTATCTCTCGAATATTTAACAAGATATCCAAATGCAATTTATTGGCTTTGATACAGAAATGAATGAACTTGTTTTTCCATTTTGATTTTTAAAAGTAAACCTTTTGGTTTTTGATGAATCTTTCCTTAAACATGGAGGGACGTTTCTAGTTTTGCTCAGTATATAAATATTGCCAATTTAAAAATATAAATGATACAAATAAAAATAATGGAGACGGAGAACACACAACAGATTCCTGAAGAAGAAATTCCAGAACGAAAAGAGGAGATAAAACAAGTAACAACAAAGAATCCAAAACGCATGTGCAACTATTTTGTGCTGATAGCAAGAGTTACGCCTCTTTCCCAAGCATGGTAAAAGTGATTACATTAGTTGTCTCCCGTTCACCGCGAGGCAATATAGGAGTAATGAATACAGTATTGCCTGCGAAATTGACCACTAGTGTCCGTCGGTTATGGTCAGTTTTACAGACATCATATGTGTGCTTGTCAATATTCCAATACTGTGAACTGTTTTATTTCAATTAAAAATATATAATATAGCTTTGATGAAAGATTTGCATGCTTAGAGAGAAAATAAACTACAGTTTATTAAACGCTTTCTTATTTATTCCTCAGAAAATATATATGTAGGGTTGATGTAGGGTTGTATCAGTATTGTGTTTTGATAAAAAATGGATATGTTAATTATACCCCCCGCAACTAGTTGTGGTGGGGTATACTGGAGTCAGGTTGTCCGTCCGTCCGTCCGTCCGTCCGTCCGTCCGTCCGTCCCCGTCCGTCCGTCCGTCCGTCCGTCCGTCGTCCGTCCGTCCGTCCGTCCGTCCATCCGTCCGTACGCCCGTAAACTTAACATCAGAGAAATATTGTTATAACTTATATTTCCTTCATCTAAAATGCTTGATATTTCACACATGCATTCCTGTAAGGCTCTACTACCATGCTGTGCCAGAATCCACGACCGTCCAACCCCCGCAGATCCCAAGGTGAAGGTCAAATACTTAGTCCGTAAACTTAACATCAGAGAAATATTGTTATAACCTCTATTTCCTTCATCTAAAATGCTTAATATTTCACACATGCATTCCTGTAAGGCTCTACTACCATGTTGTGCCAAATCCACGACCGTCCAACCCCCGCAGATCCCAATGTCAAGGTCAAATACTTAGTCTCTTTACAAAACTTAACATCAGAGAAATATTGTTATAACTTCTATTTCCTTCATCTAAAATGCTTAATATTTCACACATGCATTCCTGTAAGGCTTTACTACCATGCTGTGCCAAATACACGACCATCCAACCCCCCCCCCCGCTGATACCAAGGTCAAGGTCAAATACTTAGTCTCTTTACAAAACGTAACATCAGAGAAATATTGTTCTAACTTCTATTTCCTTCATCTAAAATTCTTAATATTTCACACATGCATTCCTGTAAGGCTCTAATACCATGCTGTGCCAAATCCATGACCGTCCAACATCCGCTGATCCCAATTTCAAGGTCAACTACTTAGTCTCTTTACAAAACTTAACATCAGAGAAATAAGTTATATAACTTCTATTTCCTTCATTGAAAATTCTTATTATTTCACTTGTGCATTCCTCTAAGGTTGTACTATCATGCTGTTACAAATCTACGACTGTCCAACCCCCGCTGATCCCAAGGTCAAGGTCACATACTTAGTCTCTTTACCAAACTTAACATCAGAGAAATATGTTATAACTTCTTCATAATATTTCATATGCTGTGACAAATCCCCGCTGATCTCGAGGTCAACGTCACATGTCACATACATACCGTATAACATCGAATTAACGCCCCCCCCCCCCACCCCCCCAAATAAAAAAAAATTAAAATTTACCAATGACCGCCAATTTCAAACACAAATAATTCTTAAATCCTTATTTGCGTTTGAAATTGGCGGTCCTTGGTAAAAAAAATTATTTTTTATTTTTTTTATTTTTTACTGGCTAATAAACGCCCCTCCCTTTTGTAAAATGTAACGCCTAGGGGGCGTTAATTCGAGGTTATACGGTAGTGTCTTTACAAAACTTAACATCAGAGAAATCGGTTATAACTTCTATTTCCTTGCTCGGATCTGCTTCACATTTCACACACTCATTGCTCCAATGGACCTCTACCACCCTGTGACAAATTCACGTTCATGCCGCTCGCGCTAATCCCAGAGTCAAGGTCACAAGCCCACACACTTGGAAATTTTTACATATTTTAGGGGTACCTGGGCCCACGCGGGGGGTATTCCGTACGCCTCGCTTACTGACCAATCTAGTTATATAAAGGATTATTGGATTATTTGGGAACATCGGTTATTAGTGAGTAATGTTTTTTCAATACCAGTAACATTGTAACCACTGATAGCCTGTATTTCGACCGTAAATTGACTTTATTCATACCATACCCCACCCACTTTTCTGATGCCTAATAGCCAGGAGGGGTGACGCTGACATTTTCACAAAGTATACTCATCAAAAAAAGTTAAGGACCACAATGTAAAAAATATACAGAAGGTAAACGAGGGTCACCGAATCAAGAGAAAATATGAACGCTACAGACAGAAGATTCTAATTATATACTATCGACAATATGGACGGATCGGCGAATAGAGAGACAAATGAAACCAACGGCGGAAAATCTAGTGAGGAACTGGACAAAAAACGTAAGCGTAATGACGTGTCGAGTACCAGTGATATTGGCGAACACAGTTTTAATTTAGAGGCGAAAGAGGCAGAAGACGAAAGTATAAAACAGAAATATCAAAGTTCCAGATCAAAGGACAGGAAGAAAAAACGCACCCAGAAAGCCGAACAATCTGAAACCGAAACAATGCCAGACATTCAAAATATTGAGAAAAAGTTCACAGAAAGCCAAAAAACAATACAGGCAATACACGATCAAATGAAGAAACTCAACAACAAAATTGACAATATGATATCAAAAGATGAACTAGAGTCAGTCATAAAAAAGCTCACTGACAATAAGATTAAAGACGAAGTTTACCGATCGGTTTCACACATAATTGATATTGTAGAAGGTGAGCTACATACCAGCAAGGTAGAAATAGAAACCCTAACGAACAACTTAAAGTCACTGAAGGAAAGTGTAATCGACAAAAACGTGACAATAACCAAATTGCAGAAAGAAATTGAAGGGACCAGACGCGTCAATTTAGAAAGGGCCGATGAACTTGAACAATGCACGAGACGAAACATTGTAAAGCTTAATGGACCGGGATTACCACTGGAAAAGGATGAGGAAAAAGAGACCGCCGACCAAACGACCGAAGTTGCGATTAAAATTTTAAAAGAAACAATGGGAATGACATTGGAAAGACGAGACATAGATATCGCGCACCGGATTGGAATACAAAGGCGTCAAGTGCCTCGACCAATCATAATAAAATTTGTGTCGCGAAATGAAAAAATCAAATCGTTAAAGGACAAAAAAACAAAATTAAGGGGCACCAGAATATACATTCAGGAGGACTTGACTAAATTAAAGGCAAAAGTGTTGAAGGAAGCACGCGATAGTAGAGAGACAGAATCTGCTTGGAGCAGGGATGGACATATATACATTAAACTTCGGGCGAATGGTAGAATAGAGCAGGTAAAACCTGCTGATTATGAAGATTGGCTGCCTCGATAAACAATAATACATCATCGATTTATGACTGCTAACTAAACACGACAGTAGATTTTTTGTGTGCTATACTTTTGAATTTAGCATACACAACACATGAAACTGTAATTTAAACTTTCAGTACCATTGAAGCTAATGACATGTTTTGTTTCCATGATTTTCAAGATCTGACTAACACGTATATATTAAAACCAAAATAGTATACATGTATACTAGTGTACATATGTTGTCATCGATGACTGTGTAGAGTGATATGATGAAAATGGCCAATACTATTTCATAAACAGTAAGTCGCATATCCTCAAATATTCATCACTGCATAATACAAAGGCAGTCACGACACGCATGGGCATATTCATTATTATCCAGTGAACGGTAATTACAGTGGGACCGGACATGCGAACATGTATATATTGATATATTTAAATATTGCCTTATATGTCTGATCAAAGTATAGTCGTAGATTTGGGTTTTTAGCGGTCGGTTGATATAACCATATTTTGTGAATACATCAGGTGACAGACTGGTCACAAACACCACAGGTCGGGTTTATTCATTATCCCGTTTCTTTTTCTGTACTGGTCACAGTCGCAGTAAACATTAGTGTCCATACACAACATACTGTTTCTCCCAATCGAACAGTCTCGACTGCAGCTTATACCCTTGGTGCTACCGAGTATATATGCGTGTATGTGGGTGTACGTGTGTGCATATGCGTTGTGCATGTATATGTATGTATATGTATGTGTGTGTGTGTGTATGTATATATATATATATATATATATATATATATATATATATATATATATATATATATATATATATATATATATAAACAAACGTGTATCAAGAAAGTTAGTAAGTACAATAAGCATACGTCAGTATCCCCACTAAATACATCAATAAATCATCGTCTCTACGAGGGAGCCGGCTTCTGGTGGCGAACAAAACAGACGCACGCACACACATCGGGTATTTACGTTTGTAGTAGACATGTCAATCAATGATATCATTGGTTGCATATGGACCCAGCAAAACGATTACAACCAGATTATACTGTGTGAGTGTGCAAAATGAAGAATAATCGCTGTCGGTGCCAATTAGCGCAAATGTGTAGGGTCCATTTTCTCAGCCGGAGGCCTATATATACTTGGAAATATATCCTCACATGATTTCGTGACTCTTTAATTTTTCGAGTGTGAGGATGAATGAACGTTGTATATTGGCATTATCATACTACACTTTTGACAGCCCATTCCAATGTTCCTTTCTCAGTCTAAATGTCGCTGAGATGGAAATATTCTGGACTAGACGCTGGACATCAAAATAGGAAGTTTTAATGTTAAGGGTATGGGGTCAAAAATCAAGCGACTGCAACTTTTCCAATTGATAAAAGAAAACGAGTATGGTATATGTTTTATACAAGAGGCACACTTTACTATAAATGACAAAGCACAATGGGAAATTGAATGGGGTGGAGACGCTTATTTTAGCGGTGAATTCGGTAATAAGGAAGGAATATGCATTCTAATTAGACATGGTTTAGATTATGAAACTATACATTATGAAAACATTATAACCGGTAGAATTCAATCTCTTAAAATAACTCTATCTGGTAAGGAATACACATTAATTAATATTTATGGGCCTAATGAAAACAGTCTTCAATGTTATCAAAATCTCGAGACATATATAGAATCTGTGGAACTTGATACTCTAATAATAGGCAGAGACTTCAATATCATTTTAGATCCTGACCTAGATAATAAAAATGGTAGAACGAAGCATAATACAAAAACAAGAGAAAAAATAGTGTCAATCATGAACAAAAATAATTTACATGATATCTGGAGAATCCTTAATCCTAATATAAAAAATTTCACATGGCATTCAAATACAAAACCTCCAATATTCTGCCGTTTAGACTACTTTTTAATATCTGATAATATAATGAACCGAATAACGAAAAGCAAAATCACTACAGGTATCAAATCAGACCATTCGATAGTACATGTATGTCTACAAACACATTGCAATGCAAGGGGGCCTGGCTACTTTAAATTAAATAACAGTCTACTTTTCAAACCGGATTATCAACAAATAATTAGACGTAGTATAACTACCATTGCCGATATTAATCAAGATGCAAATCCAAATACTTTATGGGAAATAATAAAAGGAACGATACGAAATGAAACAATAAAATATGCGTCAAAGGAAAAGAAAAATGATTTAAAGCTGGAAAAAAAGTTAATAGAAGAAATAGATCAATTAGAAACGGAATACGCTAGAAATATAT